>ATSW01101334.1:0-14833 GCA_000444245.1 Botryllus schlosseri | reverse complement strand
CCGACTCAGTTCTCTCGTAGCAATGCGGCTACTGGCTGGAATCGAACCAAATTTGGTGTGTAGGCTTAAATTAGGTAACCTAACGATTTTATCAAGTAGCCAGTACGATTTGAGAAAGAAAAGTCANTTTTGAAGAGCCCTATTGAATATGTCTTATTCGGAGCATGTGCATTGCGAAATGTGCAATTTTGTGCGTGTTTAAGTCTGTTGAATTCCGCATTGCCCGCATGTCTGTCTATTTTCGATTGAAAAATCTTTTAATTAGTTGGGTTGGGATTAGTTTTACGAATGAAGCAGATTGATTCTTCTGATGGTGAAGCAATTCATTTTGAGCACGCAAGATAATAGTACAAGGTTCAATGAGCACGCCGTGNCCTTGAAACGGAACTCATCGCAAATTATAGGGCNNTAGTTAAGTTATAGCCGTGGATTTTAAGTTTGCAGCGATATAGGGATGGGAGATCACTGAACCATATAATAGCCATATTCAACGGCAAGAGAAATTTTTGCGAACTATCCGGCTTTGAAACAAAGANGGAAAACTATTCACAAAGCTGTGACTACCACTGCGTACGGTACGAACANGCAGCTCTGTATNCTACATTAGTACATTACATTTTGACTGACATTATTGATGCAGGATTTNGCTTTTCACAGCCGTCCTATGATGNGTCAGTCGTTTTAACGTCATAATCACGTCAAACTTATTTAAATGAAGACATATTTTGCTGTTAATACGGTGCCTTGAGCGTATTCGTTCTCAAGAATTGCACATGCCGAATAACGAATCATGTGGCTGTAACTTATCTCTTTCATCCAACCCGCGTGCCTTCATTGCTGACAGTAAATCAATGTTCGCTATCTGTAGGCTTAATTCATTATAGGAGTTATATTTTAATGATAGTGAAACCCGACTTGCGGTAGAATATACGAAATATCCGCAGATCTAATTCCACGGCACCATCAAGTGCGTAATTGATACCTAGCTTCTTGTTTATGAGACAGTTTCGCTTGAGTTACCCTGCGCCGGAGGCAAATACCTATTGTTGAGTAAATGTAAGGTAAACCTTCTTGTACACAATCGTCAAACTAGGAATAGATTTCGATTCTTCCTGATATCCCGACGTATTTGACGGGATATTAGGTTGGATTAACAAAGTCGCTATGACTAACCGATGACACATAAAACGGATGTTATGTCCGTTCATGCTTTACGAAGTCTTCGAGTACCGGCTACATGACTGAATTTACCCTGTCCGGTGTGTGGTATTCAGATCTCTCTATTCAAGTTCATACGCACTGCAGAACCACACACTAAATTCCAATCATACATACGGCCAGGATGCTATGTGGTATGAATTCGTTTGTCGTAATCGTATCTAGACTATACTTACCAGGCTTCTCAAAACTATTTACAGGAGACACATCCGTGGGTAGACGGCCGAGAACGAATCGGCAGCTCAGGATCAGGCAAAGTAAACAGTGTCGACGGAACATTGTTTGACGAAGTCTCTTCGATCTTTTGCCGCGTCGCCCCAAAATTGATTATTTTAGCGCGGACGTCGATTCAAGTCTCGTGTGCGCTTTTGGGCGCTATCTCCGACTTCACAAATGCATCCAGAAATAATAGCTCAAGCATGCGTCATCAGTAATAGACAGATCGACTAATACTGTAAAACAACGGTGATTAAACAGACTATACTCGGCACGGGCAAATCAGTGATTACGATGTTCCCCAAACGCAATTACTCCACTTATTGAATGAAAACCCAGCTTTGATGAATAACTGCACGTCTCATTGGGTTCATAGACAACAGAATTCCTTCGTGGCCTTTGAGGTATTCGCCCATTATTTAGGCCAAGCACGAACCGTGAAGTAATTCGACACCGGAGATCACGAAACAACTGAAGTTATAGTTGAGTTTCAGCAAGGATAAAATTTGACCTTACACTATGATTGTCGTAGCGGATTTGTGCATTCCAATTCATAGCAACCAGTTGATGCGAAGATAGCAAATGCGATAACCTCACATGTGGCATAAATCGTGCTTTACCAACTCCAACTCCGTACAGTGCGTACAAATGTACAACGTTTATAGGATGTCGGATGTAGTTGGCTGGAGATGGTAGTGGGCCAAGTCGGTAGACCTAATCCAAAAATATTTATAAAAAAATGTAATTGAACACAACCTGAAGTCGACCGTTCTGATATCATTCCGATTCTTTTCCAGCGACTCAATCAAGCAAACCTTGCTTGTAATATTTGGTTTTCGATTATTCATATGTTTTACACGGAATAAAAGTTGGGGAAGCCTCACCTTGCTCAAGAAAAACAAATATTGTACCTTTACGCACAATGTTTAGCGTAGAAATATTCTAGTAGAAAACATTGCTTATTCATATTCATAATTGCCATAGTGTAATGTGCGTTATATTCGTATCTAAGTCTCGCAGGGGCCAAAATACCCGCTGGCCTTTATGATAAAAAATCTACCGTACAATTTTCGGATTAGTTAGGAGCTCAGTGAAGATAAACACAACATTTTACCACAATGATAAGCCAAACTTCAAATTCTAATTACACCCTCGATACTACTATGTTTGTTGATATTGACATTGATATTAATTAAGAGTATGTGACACTACTAATGATGCACTGCACGAATACAGTATCATAGTTGAGAAATCAGAACGATGATGAATTCTTTTTGACCAAGTGTAATTTTTTAATGCTTCGAGCGTACGAAGGACATGCATGTGACTTATGACAGCGGTCGTGAATATTTCCAAAACTAGTTGACACACACTAGGATCGTTCTTTACTTTGCTAAGTCGACCTAGGAGACCTTCGTCTATTATATCCAAAGCGGTCTTGCCTTTTCTTCCCAGGACTAATGAAAGTAGATTTAAGCCGAAGCATCCGATCAATTTACCGTCACGTTGAAACGCATCCTATCAACCTTGAGACTACCCGTAATTTACACAATATCCTTCACTCAAATTTCATTCTAAAGCCTTTATCTACCCGCGACCGCATGACGAGTTATCTGCCACTCCCCCCAACTTGTCATGTATCCTTCAAGTTCGGTTTTTCGATGATTTTAGCATATGAGGCTTATGGTTAATTATTGTAATAAAAATGTCACCAGAATTATGCGGAAATAGGTGCGAACTAGGAAATCCCAGGAAGAGTAAGCATTCATCTCAAATGCAGCGATGTTACGTAGGAAAGCAATTCAATTAAAATCGAGTTCAAACGCGGGCTGCTGAGTGGGAACACTTTCGGAATATTTTTAGATGAGTACTTCAAAATCAATCTTGGATTAAAAGTACTTATATAATGCCAAATTCTTTTCGCAAATATGATATTTATTATCAAATGTGTAACATTAATATGCAACACTGTTGCACTCGGCCTTTGAAAAAAACGCCTATATTTAGCCTCTACCAGCGTTATCTCCTGAACTACCACAAATGATCTACTTGACTGAAATAAGAGGCTATCTCGGTTTTAGTGCGCATAAACTGTTATATTCGAAATTTCCGAGAGCGATTCGATGCTAATGAAGCTTGATGCTAGTAAAATAACAAGTTTCGTCTTTTCGCATGATTGGCATTCATGGCTCAGCGAATATTTCGCTGTAACAGACAAGAAGATTGAAGCGGGGTGCAATAAGTGAAAACTATTCGTCCCAATCTAATGGTGAGTATTCTCATCCTGTTAACTGAATTAATAGATTACCAATTCGAGGAGCCGATCATTGAGATCTTGAATTAACCGGGTTAGCAAGATGCAGGGTCATGGTCTGTAAAATTGCTATTTTGTATTTACTGCCGAGATTTTGCTTTTCACTGCACGATCAAGCGAATAACTCCCGCGTAATTAAACAGGAATATCTAAAACTAGATATCCCTGTAATTAAAAAAGGCATGCTTGACTCAGCTGATCGGTGGCGAATATGATCAAAATCAGATTTGTACTCTTTATTATATATGTCACGCACCGGGACGATGTTGTGTCAAAATGTGTTTCAAATTGATTTGTGAAGCCATGAGGGCGCTGCGGCCTTCGCAAGTTGCTTATTCAGATATGTATCCGGGGTGATATTTTCTCCACTAGCTGCGTTAGTGTTATTGTGAGTGTGATACCACTCTACAACATTCGCGACTGATATCAATTGTTGCCAATATTTCATACTCAATTCGTCCCCTCGCAGTGGATGCAGACTGCAGACTTTCGTTAGTAACTTGCGGTTGGCCTAGTAAATCCAGCGAAAGATTCGCGATCTAAACCACGATAAAAATAACTCAATAGTTGAGAATAACGGCGAATAATTCTTTACACACAGCGAAATGAGGCCTCCCGGGCTCATGGTTTTACTAAATCGCGTTGATGCGATCTGATATCTCGCACATTTGCTCTGCCCGGAGAAAGTACACGGTACCGTCCGAACGGAGGGAGAATTGAACCAGCTGTGGCGAATACAACCTATTATATTGTTGTCTCACTCTAACATCTTTAATGGAATGGCAGTATTGAAAAGTGGAATTTGACCATGCCATGAAAGAGGCTTTGTCGTCTCGGTTAAGAGTTACTCCACGTCTTGCGCTAATATTTGAAGCGCCCCTTCATGCCAATCAAATTGAGCTGGAGTTACCAAACAATAGACGAGCAATAGACGTAGGTTTTTGTTCAACTGGTACAGTGAGAAGTGGTATTCACGCCATGATTGATGTATAAAGTGTTGTGGTAGGCATTCATAAATTATGACCTTTTAAAGTTAATGAGGGGTATGATAATAGTTGCTATAATATCTCAATGCGTAACCAACCAGTCACACTAAAATCGGCGTGTCAAGATTCTAGAATACAACTGGCGCTAGCAATATCACGTGAGGTTATAATGTATAACAAGATCAAGATGCATATGGCTAGATCTAGCTAGAATATGTTGAGGTACATTTCAGTGTCTTACAACTCATATATGCTAATTGGTATACCTCAGGACACCAAATCCGTGATAGTAGCTGAGGTCACGTCTCTCATGGTTAAAATAAACGTTCTCGTAGTATCGAGATGACATTTACAACTTATATTTTGCCCATTCTGCTAGTAGACTGTATCTATGTTGGTTCTATAAATATCATTCGATGAGGAAAATAGTCATTAATAAAGGCTAATTATTTACGAAACATATATTTATTATTATTATCAATCTATTCCGCCTAAGTAAGACGCGAAAGTAGGGTGCATTTAAAACAAAATCAATTTAAAACAGACATGTTTAAAACATGGCCCTTATTTGAAACATGTTCTTTATTGTTTTGTTTTTCGTATTTTNAGCCATGACGTCAATAANNNTTAATTTTGACGTCACAGTGGATTGACATCGACAATTGAAAATTTAGGGTAAATATGNCTCCTTTGANGAAAAAGACTTCCGACCCCTGTCTTAAACGGACCAAAAACATCTTTAACCAGGACTNCATCGTCTTGCAGCATTGTTACGGTCGGCGGTCATCATCATCAGAACGTCCATTCCGTACCAATGATATATATCTATTTGCTGTANGCTGTAACTATTGAACCGACGACGAGTNCGAGGGTGCCAACTATTCCATATCGTATAAGTCGACGTTATCGGGTGAAAATCGTACGTAGGCTCATACTACATGTTTTTTCAAAAGTATTTAAACAATTATAATCATAAAACTTTTGAAAAANAAACATTTTTAATGGCATCTTTTTTTGAACATTATTTGTTGTAAACGAAACCCTACATGTAAGNACAAAGTATGTCATTGAAAGTTATCTAAGCATCTCANCTAATAAACTTTGTTTCCGTGAATTACTAATTATTATTGGTATTCTATCTTACCGTTACGACCGAAAGGGAAAACACTCGGACATTTCTATTATTTCAAACTGTTAACACCGACATGCCCACACAGTCATTGTTTGTCGGGTATNAGAGCTCCGATGTATTCCAATGGAATGATGACTCAGGTCACGTTGTTAATCTCAAGTTTACATTGAAAACCATCTCCCGCCTCGGAAAGTGAATCGCGTAAACTGCGAAGCACACGCCACGCGCATTCGACATGTCATTCATAAGNCTTTAGTTTGCTCACTGTTTTGGGTACAAGATATTGCGATATATCATACGCCTTCGGCTACGATAATGTGTCCTACAACAAATGATTCCTTCTGACTGTTGAAACATTGACTGCAGCGATATTTACGAAATGTATTATTCACNGCGTATTTNTGACATTGATTTGTTGATNGAGTACGAAACGCTCTGTCGTGCGAAAGTATATAAGATATTATCTTAATATCCGTGACATGGCCGCCAAGTGACTGAAGCAGCAGAAACATATACCATGGAAGACGCCNGCAACCCGACATTCTGNCCCTGTGCCATGATCTTGTTTCATGGAATATAAGATCGTGTTATGAAATTTTATACACCAACTGTCGCAACGGCTAATCTAATGTCCAGTCGTGATGCCAAGGATGTAATAGCGCGTTACACTATAATCAAGTGTAGGCATGGCCTACTGTTTTTAGTAGGCCATGGTGTAGGTAANTTTCAACTAGGTCAAGAACGTCGCGGTGCATGTTGTGCGCCAGCTGAAATGAATGACCCTGCTACAACGGATTTTGGGGTGAATAGAGTGTGCACCGTGTGTGCACCGTGGACGTGTAGCACGGTCCACTTGCTGGTTATATTCTTACGTACTCATTGCCCGCGTAGTTGAGGTGTTGACGAGAAGGTTGGACTACCAGACGATAAAATTTCATCATTTCATCATGTCATACGCGTATAACATTGCACTGCAGTANGGATGGTGTGAACGTGAGGTTCACGTTCGCGTTCTGTATGCGAACCTCAGAAATTTAGAGGTTCAGGTTCACAAACGAACCTTGATAGGTNCTGCACTGTGAACCTTTTTCATATANTAAANTTTTCACTTCATCATCACGTCTTTAGTTGCGGGTNACTCAATGCATGGCGCTGGCCGCATAAAAACAATCAACTCTAAACGAGCATGCATCTTGTCAATCTCAAAAATTTTACTTGCTTTGTTATAAAAGTTTGCTCGAAATATCCAACTTTCCGTTTGTGAATATTTATTGACTCTNTGCTGTGAGCTTGCCNCGCAAACACACAACATCAAGAGCGAAATANAGTACATGTAGGTAGTCACCGAATGATGCTTATTCAACCAATCAATGAAATTGATATCGTTGTCTNATGTAAAAAATCTAGCAGGCNCACGGATTCAATCTCGATTTCATATGTTTATTGTATCATAAAAACCAAATCCGTGTTATTGGGGTTTTGGCTACTGCTGTATAACTTGATAATGGGGTAATATCGGTAGCAAGTATAGAAACCCGTTTTGCACTCTGCTCAATATCAACGTAGTAATACTCAGACGCCGGATACATTGTCCGGTTAGGCCTAGACCNGTAATGCGTACNCNTATATTCCCTTCAAGTCATCGTCGAAATTGCTGACAAAGCGACGGAAGATATGGATTTTATGGGATTATAATATCATTTGATTGCCCCAGTTGATACATTTGGCGACGTTTAAAACGTCAATATGTACTTCAGCATTGTGGCATTATGTGGCCCGAGTCGTTGCTAGGTATCGTGATCACTTCACAGAAATGCACGGGTGGAATCAGCGTGACGTCATGAGGTTCAGGTTCGTGTTCACACAGAACCTTTCNAAAAGGTTCGCGTTCACACGAACCTGAACTTTTAAGAGGTTTANACCATCCCNGATGACTGCAGCATAGAAGAAGCGATGTGACACAATCACACAACAAAAATAACCCGTCTCCGCCAGTGAAAATTACGACNCAGCGACNTTGATATCATTGAACGCCCCCGACATTTGNTGAAGTTTCCAGGGGAACTCGCGAACTCAAATAATTGCGACTTTGTTTGTTAAAAGTCCTTGTTGCTTGTTATTGATTACTACGTAGTGGCAAACCGAAAGAGAATCCGCTTAATTCTGCTTAATTCNAAATGNACATAACTTGTNAACCAAGATAAAAGCTATACGCTGGCAGGGTTTATGGAAGGGGCCTATATATGCAGCATACCGAACTTTCTTTACGTTCACTCACGCAGTTGTGAGNTCAATTATCGAGTCGTATGATCATGATGAAGATCACANGAATTNTTAGCGACATTTGGGAAACNTATTTTCNGCATGAGCAATGAGCATGAGCAACAGCAATGCTTTCAACGTAATGCATATTATAAGTGTTAGTGGCANCTAGTCATTNCGTATCGCCAAAATCATACCATCATCACATTAATACGTTATGAGTGAAATATCAAGCACCCTCGAAGTGTTGACATTNGAATATTTTCNGACGGGAANAGCTTCGCNACTGCGAACACTTCAAAATCAGTAAGCGCNTCTCTGNCGTTTCTNCGAAGNATTGTAACCGCATTATCNNCATGTAAGATTTANCAAATCNGGGCCTNANNATCGATACAGTTTTATGGATNTATGTTCCNTCATGTNAGCGAATAAACAAATCCTCGGCGACACAAAGTAAACAGCGACTGGNTTGCTAAGATNAACACAANATATATAGAGAAGAGGACNTATTCCTAACCTGTTATAAACGGTTTTTATANGCATGTAATGTATGTAGGGTAGTATNTACATAAAGTATACTACACTNATCGTCNGNCCCTNATCAAGAATCTNTCAACTGCAACTTATATTTACGNAAGCTNAAGTCGCAAAAGTATCNNAAACGTACAAAGAATGTGTCTTTTGCGCNAGAACGATTGCTAGACTTCAACTATCACGTTACCGATCCAGCAAACTGCCTGACCTCNGTCAGCTGCAAGTGACTGTATCTTTCTTATCAGTGTAATGATGCGAATGCGCAATTGGAATACCTTGCAGATCCGGTAGNACNGTTACCAAAATAAGTTNACTACACAATGCAATAAAGCTTAGAAATCTAAGCCTCTCCCACACTGTCAGTAAAATAGGTATTATCCTCCGTCATCGCAGCAAATAAGTGCTCTGCAGTATATCATGATACAATCACCTTTTAAGCAACTTGCCTACAGATACGATTAATCTTGTTAATCGCCACAAACTGGATATGCGAGATTGTCCGAATCAGTATTACCTTTCAATACGTGCAATTGATTTAATTGATGCACCGATATATACTTGACAAATTTAGCTGCAAGAATATTTTATCGTATACATCCTCATCTCAGACACAGCATTTCTCNCCCAAACATCGCAGTATCTATAANGTAATTAGTTGATAATTACCTTCGTAATACTCGTTATGTTATTAGTAACTGTTTCGATATGNGAGTACCAGGTAACTATTACAGACTAATAATGCCATCAATAATCATAGCTTTAGTAANCGACCGTTTAGTAAAACTGGGAGAAGCGGTTTGATATGCGACATATTACNTAATTGCTNATACATATTCTTCTGTCTTGCNGCGCTACCTTTGCAAGAAACGATCTGGAACAGCACAGAGCGGACATACCAGTCTNATCGCCTCGAAAGCCCATTTACGCGTACCGATTCAAATACTTTCAAATTCAGGTCTTGCTTCACTAAGAGAAGAGTGGGCTGCCTANACGCTCGAATGCGCTCACCGCCTCGGGTAGCACTTTTGTTGAAAGACGAACTTTCAAAGAAAGAAGGGTGCCCGTCTCGGGAGACAATAACAATGCCGCGTATGGAAGACAAACACAAGGTTCGCTCAAGCTAAAAATAAATATAGCTTTTGCCGCCCTNACTCGCACCAGATTTGCAGAGTTCAACTGGCNCGCCCCATCAGTCACGGATATAATCTCATNAATTGGAACGATTGCTTCNCCCGCTTTGGAATTAGACAAATTCTCCTTCTGATTGAGAAGGGATTTTGGTGAACGCGAAATNATGATTGAATCTGATGCGATGANTTCCAGCTACTATCTGTTGATGACGCGCAAGCGGAACTTGATAGCTTTGAAATGTTTTATTTGGATCGGCCTCTCTCGTTTCANTGCAANGACTTGACANTGTTNANATNCCTCTGGCCGCTGCAATTGTCTTCCNGANACTTTCNTTAACCTCCCTGATCATGNTCAGTTTNCGAATCTTTTACNGATNNAGACTGTTGTTTGGGTTTATTGTTGTATCGTTGTNTGTATATNTAGCGGCGTCAAAATACTATNTTTGTCCAAGCCANATNATATATGCGCGATTAGTCTGTATTTATTGCNCCGTAGGTACACTCCCATTGCTCGAGTCCGGCCGAGGTCGACTCCACAATTCCTANCTAAGTGTTACAGCTTTATCTAGATCAGAGGTCTNAAACTCAAATGTGCTCGCGGGCCAATTTCTTAGTTTTGATGAAGCCGCGGGCCGCAGCACCAATAATAGGGATGTTCAACGCAGAATTTCCAAGTAGGCCTTATTTGACGGGAGCCTGAAGAGAAGCATTTCAAAAACATCATGAAAATGTAATTTACTATTGTACTATTCTCGCTCGACACGGAAAAATATTTGAATAAAATTGTTTATATGCCGGGCATTATTTGTTCAAATAATGAGTTATAGACATCATGCGAGAGGATGCATCATGATATCGTCAGACCGTCGAGTTATAATATTGTAGCTAGTGGACCTTTGACGTGCCACAATTTCATGTAGAATATTTTAAAATCTACTGAAGATTGATCTGATATCAGAGCCTCTGAGCGGTGTAGCCTAATCCTAATTTATGATATAGTCGTGATAACTAGGCTATTGTTACTATGTCATTGCCAAAGTCGTATTAAATCAGCGTCAGATTTTGCGTTCGATTATTATTGGAACATACAATACACATAATATCACATAATACACATAAAATCGCGGTAACGCGCGAAGACCATTTTCCAGTTGAATAAATTGGTCAAGAAAATATTCCACAGCATACAGGACTAATTCCACAATGCATCTCTTATCCCATGATGTGGTGTTCCGTACCCCGAAGGGGTCTACGTACCGTGGTTAAGAACCTCTGGAATAGAAATGTCCAATCTCCGATGAATTCATTGGTTTTACAGCTGTGGAGCGTGCTACTACCTTACTCGCCACCGATAATAACATGGACACAGAGAACAGACAACACCCAGCATGTAACCAACTATACGTCACGGGGGTCACATAATGCCGATGGTTGCCATACTGACCTGATTAGATAGCTATACATACCCTACGCAATGCAAGCTATGACCTTTTGATATACTATTATTCCCCGTTACAGTTTCATAGATTGTTGCATCCGTAGGATTGCCAAGTCACCGTTCCGAGTCGCAAGTCCTTCTCTGATTTTAACGTTTGACTCGACTCAACTCGAGTCACTTTTATTTAATCACTTAGTTAATCCGAAATAGAGTCATTTTACGAAAGATCGCACAAAACCAAATCAGTCACGAATCATCAACGGATCATGTTTTATCATCATGAACTAGAAATGTGACGTAATAGCTGATCTCCTACCGCATGGTAGCTTTTAAAAGTGGTGTGATGGTGTATTTGTTGGGATTTCAGTGTTTTTATAGTAGTTTTTGGGTGAACTTCAAGTTCCAATATCTAAAAAAGATATGTGGCACTGGAATATATTGTCGAATACTTGAAATTCCAAAATGCCGTCGAGGGCCGCGCAAAATGCTCTCGTAGGCCGCCCGCGTGTTTGAGACCTCTGATCTAGATTCTAGGCTACTCCTGGCCATCTCATCCGTGTAAGCGGTGTCTTGAAAAACCTAGAAGTGTACCATGCCACAAGTCGGTAGCTACGGAATAGAAATGATTAAAATTAGCCTGGTGTAAATGACCATATAGTATAGTCGACGAACACCATGAATGCCACAAACAACAACAATACTCGCCCTGCCCCTAGACCTGTTTCACGGAGGAATCGGTCGAACACTTGTTGGTCCAGTGCAGCAGATTCGACGACCATCGAACCGCCGCTAATCAATTAGGCATGTGTTTTGTAATGTACAATTTATTATCTGATCCCATAATGTGCCTAAGTAGTGGAATTTGTAAATGCCGCAGGACGAACCATCTGATTATTTGTCAATATGAACTATATAATGGGCTCCTGAGTCGTGTTCATCAACATCATCATTGGTTTAATAGCAATTTTATCAGTTCAATACACCACAAAAATGTGATACAATGTTGCGAAAGGACTTCGTAGTCGATGCACCAATTTTCCCCTCATCCAACCAACGCCTTTGCCAGCAGTGCTGATTGGGTGAGCTATTGGCAGACTCTACCAAGTCAATTCGACTTCTTACTGTGTTGAACAGATGCGGGGATGAATAAAAGAAAACAATTAATCTGTGAATACCCCACCAGTACTTTCTATATGTGTTTGTGCGTTGCATGGTCATTGGTCAGCGATGATTAATTAGGCAGCAATGCTATTCAAGTAGAAGTAAACGTAATGCCGCAAATTGAAAGTAGAACCTCAAGTGGAAGCAAAAAAGTTCTGAAAAGTACTCTACTAACTATAGTTTCACAAAGTAGATTTGGTGGCGGCGCAGCGTTGTCTAGCAGTCGATTGAAGATGGCTACTCTCCAGATTACAAAATCCATCTTCGCGCCTATGTCAAGATGACTAATGGCACCACAAGCAGGTGCCATTTTCGAAAATATATTTAGTAAATGATTGTACTGTACATGTACACTTGTCACTGTTGATTTCACACGCCCGCCAATATATGCATACATATAAGTCAAACCGATATTTAAGTCTACAAAATATAACGACACCAAAACGCTAGGAAATAGAAGAGGTGCCGATCCGATACAGGTTACGCCACCGCGGATACGCGCAGATCTCGAAAATCGCCATTGGAAATTTGAAGCCAAATTCGATATCATTCTCGAGGACTATTTTTGGCGCGAAGCATACAAGTTTGGTTTATCCAAAAATTCAATCCAGGGTGTCTGTAACATTTTAACGCCTTGGTAGCCACGTGTATCGAAATTCGTGGTTCGGCAACTCAAGTTGAAAACTATGCCGTGAAACTGTACACTGACATCCTGTGTGGCTAAATAGTGACTACAATCTCACTTGCGGCATCTGTAAGGTGCGAACGTTTCATTCTTGAACTAGGTTTGTGATTAAAATAGTCTACGCCGCTGTATTGGTGATGGATAGAAGATACAAATCGAACATTGTCGCTCGTAAACGAATTTTTACAACATCTACTACGAAATGACTCGCTGAATAGTTACAAATTTACGACCTGGTTCGTATTTCAATTACAGGCGGCAGTAAAATATCAAGCGTCTTACGTGTATTTGCTCGGAGGGCTTTCAAACATAAATTATACCGATCCAAGTAGGTTTAGTAAACAAATGTAAGGCGATCAGCAGACAGACAACACTCATGCGCAAATTCGCACTTCTCATTACTATCAAGATAATCCGGGTATGGGATAGATCGCGCGGTCAAGAGTGCGAAAGTGAACCATTGCACTTGTACCTCTAATTGCGAAGGATAACGTTTCATGTTTGAGATATAGTGCAAACATGTGTGCAAAATTGACATAGTTAAGCACTACTGTCCAATATTCGTTGTTTACCATACGCGCAACCCGGACTGGTCATGTCGTTGCAAAGTTGTAATATAGGACGGTTAGTTGAATATTAGGGGTTATTAGTTACATGAGGTACACGCTAGGGCTAGACTGTATACACCGTACTCCACAGCTCACCTAAATAGTGTAATGTTGGCGGTTACATAGAGGCCAACTGGACAATAGTGGCAGTACTTCTACTTCGTGATAAAGCGACAGGCCTCATATTCGGTCTCATTAAATTCATATTCATTCAAACACTTGCACAATGCACATTGTCCTAACGAAATGACATAAATTATAGCGGGGACTCGCGGCAATTATTTACAGTAAAGAAGCACTATGTCACGTGTGCTGGATTTCGAATTAGAATACCAACGTTACAACTCAACATGTATTGCTGTAATATCTACTGAAAAAGAATAACGAGGAAATATGTGACCCTCGGCCTTCGCCTTCACGCATCGGTGACGAGATCGCGCGCATTTCGCGAGCGGTTCGAGTGCTGCGCCACAGAAGAAAATCTGACAGTAAGTAGGCATGAAGTTGTTGAACAGACTGAAGCACATACTTTGGCCCTTTGAGGAACTCTGACACCTGCTCGAAGATGGTATCTCTTTATAACTCTATTGTCGTTGATATGATCAATCAGGAACTGCGTATCGGTATTAGGTACGGGTTTTCCAACAATAATATTTCATCTGTAGGCTAAGTCATTGCTAGGTATAACGCCGGCGAGAACTTAACTAGCCCTCATTTAAGTTATCTGCTCCGAATCGTGTCGTAAATGTAGGGTTGTTATAATATTCGTATGCGCGAGATAATTCGCGGCAATGCTCTACTATTTTATGTAACGTAGATTAAGATGACTAAGAAAACCTCCATCTACTGATCAGAAATATTACGGTTAACTATTACTTAAAATAAACTTCACGTCGTGTCATGATGATATTGTACAAGCTGTTTCTGTGTAACTCATATATCATACGATCTGTATGCAGTATGCACTGGTGCAGTCAAGGGGCGAAAGGCATTTGGCCTGAAGTTTTGACTGATATATTGTGACGCCATCGGCACTCATAGTGATACAACATATATGTGGTGTCACGTCATTGCTATAAAGATCACACTACCCAGCAAATTTTCATCTTGGCTACACCAATGCCTGTAGGCCAGTGGTTCCCAACGTGG
>ATSW01101314.1:0-21836 GCA_000444245.1 Botryllus schlosseri | reverse complement strand
TGACTCGAGTCATTTTCTAAATAATTCGGAAATGAATCGACTCGAGTCAATCTGTGTATTGATTCGACTTGGACTCGAGTCATTGCGCATGACACGAACCAAGTCATATGACTCGAGACTGAGACGGCCAAGACCGACATTTCATTGTAATTTCGAAGAATATAGTAAAGTAACTACACAATTGGGATTTCGTCTATTGGTACTGGTGCTTGAAAATGCGACCAGAAAGTGCTGGAAGTGAGGAAAATTAGTATATTATGAATGTGAACTATTCGATATCACAAAACAGAGTTATAAAAGTGGTTTAACAAGACTTTAACTGGAAACTGAGCCGTCAAAAACAACGACTTGGACTCGGACTCGAGTCATAATACCATGACTCGGACTCGACCCTCTGATCGATGACTTGGACTCGGACTTGACTCGGTGGTGAATTAAAAATGACTCGAGTCAAAACTATAAAAGTGAGATTGACTTGTGACTCCGAGCCTTGTGACTTGATTACAACCCTGGATCGTGGTCCGGTAAACTTTGGACAATACTAGCATTGATTCAGTAGAAACTGTTGGTATTTCGAATTAAATGTGGACTGGACATGCTCGACGACTGCCGGATAACTGCCGAGATGATGTTCCACACGGCAGGTCCGGTATATTTGATAGAGCGATGATATTTTACGTCGTTCATATTGCAGTTGGACGACGTAGATATTATGAGTTACGGGAAGCGATCCCGTAGATGCGTACACTGTCGGAAATGCGATGCTAATATGATTGTTAGTTGGAAGTTAAAGAGTGGATAAAAATCACGAAGAGCGAGCTGTTTCGCTTGAAAAATATGAGGGTATGTGTTTCTCCCGAACAACGGGAAATCGTCGTGTCGCAACTACAGGGCAGATATGATTAAAAAAAAACGAAGAGCGAATGGGGTCATGGCGAGATTATGTACACAATGTACGATGCGATGTAATGAACAGATAGGAGGATGCCGAAACGACCAGTTGCGGTCTCTTGATCTGGCATCCACGTCGGCCTAGTACCTAATGTTCTATAGCTATTTTCGATGTTACTATCTATGACGCGGCTCATTCTTGCTCTTTCCATTCCTTGTGAGTAAGCTCTTTCAACGGGTCTTTATCGGGGTGTTTAATTCGTCGTAAGAACGGATGTGAAGAGAAGCCCAGACAAACCTCCGACGCAGAATCGAACCCGGGCTGCCTTAGTAGCAGACGGTAACTCACAAAAATAAATCCTGCGTAGCTGAACGAACAACATATATGAATAGACGATTGGAATTAAGGCAGCAACAGTTGATGTGTAAACCGAGTTGAGAGCTACAAACCCTGTGAACCCAAAATAGTCCCAAAGGCGTGTTTGTTTGTTTTATGGTGTGCTTATATACTACTATGGTCGCTTAAACCTGGCCGATATTGTTCATTTTTATTCTGTAACTGCCGACTTGTAGCACGGCCCACTTCTAGGCTTTTTGTAAGACACAGTTTACGCCAGGGGCGGGCAACTTCTCGGGTCGGCGGACCAGATATGGGAAAATCAAGTACTCGGCGGGCTACTAGGCTACAAATCTTGTAAAAAATATCATTAAGAGTTCGGTTTATTGTTGTTTATTGAAAGAGCTAAAATTATACAGGTGTCCAATGTAAATGATGGATGGAATAACGATTGGTGAAACGGCAGTTATTGTGAAGTCCCGACTACTTTATTCAATTCTCACGGGGTAGAAAGTGCGCAGAAGGTTCTCCAGCGGTTCGGCTTTGCTTGAGGCGATAATCAACGAAAATTCCTCGGGTTTAAATTCGAATTGGTGATTATGTGAATATAATTCCCCATCTTCATCGCGAACAAGTTTCATATAACTGGAAAACAAAGCATCAAATCACTCGTACTGCATGTCTACATCAATTGACTTGTAAGTTAGAATTTGAATTACAGCTACACAGTATTTTTCCAAATAAGATTTACTGAATGCGCATAAACTTGTAAAGTGAATAAATTACGAAGTAATATCAAATGATCTCATTCTCAAAGGCATGAGAATGGCAGATGTCTGAACAGCAAGGAAACCAGAAATTTGATTAGAATTAAATTCAAGAGAATTAAGATTAGAATAACATTACCGGCATTTCGCTATAATAGGCAAGACAACTAGGATTATCTAGTTGTAAAAGTCTAGATACGACCAGTAATTTCGGATGCTCGGTAAACTGATATTGTATATGATGATGGGACGCGCAAAGGCGTCACAATCATAGTACGCTACGTCAATACCGTTGTATATGTCACCGTATGGCGGCGCTCAGATTGTCCGGGTTCGTAGCAAGCAATTTTCGGGTAATTTTTAGCGCCGTTACCAGATTATAATTTGTATTTTCTGAGTCAGCGCTACAGTAGTTTTCGTTTAAGAGCGGTTTTAATAAATTTTGCGCTCTGTTCGCCAGCTATAAGACTACCAGATTTGTACAGGAAGCGACCAAAGCTGTAAGCTTTATACAGGTTCCCCAATCGTGCAATCAAGTGTTCGCATCTATCCGCGGGTTAGTTATCAATACTGAAATTTCATATCATCCAGATGGGACCAATACTGGTCATGGGTCACGTCACCATAAATAGCGATCTATTTTGATACCCGGCCGGACAGGCACTTTTGCCACTTTTGCACCGTGTGAGCGGGCAATCAAATATTAATACACAATGCGTGTCTACGTTGGATTTCGGATATATGAGTGCCGACTCTCAAATATTCCACAATCGGAATCCGTCTCGCTTAGAGTTGCCCTTATTCACACGTAACACTGGTAGTATTAGTTAATATGCGATATCTGGACTTGTTTGACCACACGAATAATATATTGGATTCACAGTTGAAAAAATACTCCCAGATGTTGAAATGTCATTGTAATTTAGCTGTATAATGTCAGTGACACTCCTCCTTTCAAGTTGCTCTGGCCGCAAAAGCATTAAAAAAACTGTCATTTTCTTATAAACACTTTAAATAAACAATAGCAAAATATTAACAGAAAAAGGTTCATCTCGAACAAATTACATGAAAAGTAACAGATGTTTAAGATAGACCACGAGTAGCAGCAGATACCGGTATACAGGGAGTAGGAATGAATCAATGACATCATCTCTCTAGAAAAAGATATGAATAAGGTTTGCAAAAAAAAGTGTCAGATCAGATTGCGTATAATTGTTATATGTATGTGGCCCTATTTTAGCGATTGATATAGGGCTGTCGAGAACTGCGCTGGACGGGGCAAGTTGCGGCGATCCGTCATTATACGTGCTGTATTAATATCATGTGTAGGCTTGGTCTATATTCGGCAGATGACAAACGTTATATTAGCTGTTCCTTTATTTACATGGTTACTCGCTCAATTATAGACAATGAAGTTTGTTAAGAACACATAGAATATCGCTCGCCCACGTTTCGGGTAGATTCGTCGCGACGAAGCCTTTTGTTACCAGTCGCGTTCGTGCGCCTATATTTAGAATTCGCAAAACAAAGCGGAGACTGTAGGAGACTGTAGGAATGAAGGTGTAAGATATCACTTTGCGACTGCTAAAATTATCGACTCACTTTTCGTTTGCCAGGATTTCTTTACTGAATAAATCGTTCGCCAAATTCGGTTGGATAGTGTCCAACTGTTTCTTCACATAGTCCAGCATGTCAGCATCAAGGAAATCGATAACGAATGGCTTCCCAAATCTGTATAAAGGTATTGCTGTCTGAATTCCGCCACTGATAGATACGGTGATCTCTACGAGGCATTTCAGGCCTATCTGTACAAGGATATAATTGTGTATCGGCCATATAACTACCATCTCAAACCGGGGATTTTGCACAGGACTTGTCACAATTGCCATCGTAGGTTTGTTTTGCTATAGCAGTATAACCGATTCAAATTTTCACAGATAACAATTGATACGTGCCTGATAGAGCCGATTAGTGCCTGTCTGATGGTATTCGGTCCCATATCGTTGCTGTTGGCAGTACAGAGGTAATTCGTGTCTCGATAGCGCAAAAACGTGACGGCTCGGTCAGTAGTATCAACGAGCAAAGCCCATCGTCCTGACTTCTTGATATCACCTTCCTGGTCTTTGACTAATACTTTATCGACATCTCTAAGAGAACATTTGAGACCCTCCAAGACTTGCGGCTCAGCAGGCTTATCTGAAGAATATGTATCTATGCATTTTGAGAAAGATTTGCTTTATCACACCGTTAACGCACCCTTCGTGGATTTGGAACTACCTGCGGCCTGCGCTGCGGGCTTCGCCGGTGTTTTCGCTGGAGCTTTACCCCTTTTTGTCACAGCGACTTTTCCTTTAGGTTTGCTACTCATGCTTACTTGAATTAGGATATAATCGTGACAAATCGGGTTTATTTGATGTCGAGTAATAGCCTATTCGCTACATAGTGGTGCTACTTATAGCTGCTGCTTGCTATGGCAACTGTTTGCTTTTCGCGAGTGTTGTTACTCGAGCGCCCCCCTCCGGAAATTATTGTAAACATAAATTTATCATGAATAGTCCAAAGTCACTCAACTACGACTCTGGAATAACCAACATAACTGTAGTCTTGCCTCTGCACTGCAGTTGGCGTTGGCAACTGAAGAATACCAGAGGACGAAGTCTGCTGGTCATATAATTGCTAAGCTCAGAAATACTTCAATGAAAAGTTTAGAAAGAACCGAGGGCATTGATGACTGCTTGACGATTTGCTTAGCGCAAACTAACTGACTCTGACACTGGCAGAGTGGCAGTAACTAATAAGTCCTCCTGGTCAACTCATAGACGTGTCAAACGTAACGTAACCAATATGGGTAAGTGAAAGAAACAGAACACACTCGAAATAGCAGTCTACAGTCATATTTGGTATCCACAGAAAACCACGCAAATCAGGTTCTTGATCATGCACAAAAGCAGTTCATATTTAGGCTCCTCGTTGAACGTTGGATGATACACAAGTAGTATAACTGTATAAGGATGAAGGATACATGTAATTTCGGTAACAGTGGTGATTACTCATTTCTGTCTAAACAGTATCACGCTAGTCAATCTTGACGAGAAAATTGTCGCTATACTTCAGCTTCAGGTAAACATTCATTACAACCCAGCAGCAATAATGCAGAAGAATAAGCAGACATAAAGATGTGTAGGCTTCATATACCGTCAGGCAGGACGATTCTTATTGCATATGTACTGTCAAGAAGAAAATCAGACGGGAATTTGTTCTTTGTTACTAGTACAAACAAAAATTTATCAACTCTGTGATGCTGGAATTTAGATTTCTGATAGGAATCTCCATCGTCAGGCTTTACCAATTTCATGTATCTGTGAAACATGAAGTGTATTGATACCATGAGAAGTATATGACAAGAACAAGAATGAGGTGAAATTCGATCTTAGATAGACTGTTCTGTTTAATACAGATTGACATCTTACTGTTAGAAACTTACCCTTCTTGTTTCAGAAGTTCCTTGCTCATAATGTCCGATAACAAGTTAGGTAAAATCTGATCAAAAATGTCACTTATGGTATCGTACATGTCGACTTCTAGCATATCAACAACCATTGGCTTTCCGAATCTGAAATAATTCAGTAAAATTTGATATAACATGATAATTGTACGATTCCCAATTGGATATCAAATTTAGAAAAGATTTTTATCGTACCTTATGGAGCCAAGCAATGCAAGTCGAATCACGTCTGGTTGCATTTGTTGCGGATTGAGCGCACACAGGTAGTTGGTATCTCGATAACGCAGGAAGGTCGTTGCTTGTCCAGTTGGATCAATCAGCATGGGCCATTTGCCAGAATCAGAAATTCTGTTGCCCACATCTCTCATCAAGACTTCGTCCAGTTCTCTTATATTGCATTTAACACCTGGTAATGCTTCATCTCCACCTAAATACAGTGATATTATATCAAAGAAACTGGTTTGTTTGAGTTAACTTGCCTTCGTGTTGCTGCTCTCTTAATCGCAGCCGTGCTTGCTCTAAATTGCTCCTGGCCTTATCAGCTCTCATTTTTGCGATTTCCAGCTCTCCTTCAGCATCGTGAACAGACTGCAAACAGGTCAAGCCGTGAATTAATGTGATCTCTCATATGCACTTTGGCCATGTTGGAAAGCTATGGAAAGATGTTGAAATTCTGGTTGCAGTTCAGTGCAGTTTATTATTAATTCCACCAACCCCACTAGATTGCGGTAAAATGAAAATAGAGTCAGAGTCGGAGTCGCAACGACTTGGAGTAGCCTTTCAATCAAACACCCACCTTCGGTTCGGTTTATTGGCAATTTTTATCAGTTTATTACACAAGAATTGCGATACAATGAAAAGATAGGAAGGTGTCGAAACGACTTGGAGTAGTCTTTGAAATCAAACATCCATCTTGGCCTAGGCCAGGGGTGTCAAACTCAACTTGGGCCGCGGGCCGGATTCAAGCACTTCAATCGCTCGCGGGCCGGACCAGTCAAATAATTCCAATATGTTACGTAGAAACCCATATTTTTGTTTTTCACTGGAATGGTTTTTACCAACGCTAGGCAAAATAGTATTAGACACCATATCACAGATCATGTGGGCTGATTACTCTATTCGACCAACAAACAATGGAGTTGGCAAAAATACGATAATTGACCTATTGAATACAGTTATAAACCATTGAATAGTATATTCATATTGAAATGAACCCGAATATTTTCGGCTGACACTCGTCAGGGGTAATCGTCAGCAACTAGTAGAGAATTCGAAAGAACAGCGTATATCAACAATCGTAACACAAAATATGACTTCACCAGCACGAAATGTCGAATACGAGAGCGTTCAATGTTGATATACACTGTTCTTTCGAATTCTCTACTAGTTGCTGACGATTACCCCTGACGAGTGTCAGCCGAAAATATTCGGGTTCATTTCAATATGAATATACTATTCAATTGCATATTGAAGTTCTGTACCTCAAAGAAGCTGTTCAGTTATAAACCAGTGAAATAGTGGCACAGCGAGGATAAGTGCAGGTATTTTATCCTCCATGTATTTTACATGCAACGGTTTCGGATTGACGTTTCCGCCTCTGTGAATAACAATTATTTGGCCCATTTTTCAGAAAACTCAACTATTTTGCCTTATCAAAATGTATCGTCAATGTCGTCGACTCATTGCTGATGGTTACTTGAGTGATAACTGAAAACTGCCGACAGATTGTTATAAGGTGGCCTATGAACATTTTCGATATTTGCTGTCTCGATCGGTTATAATATTTACGTCAAAGTACTTATTACTAAAAATCTCAACTTCTGTTAAAAAGCTGCTGAATAATGCGATGAATTTTCCATTTACTCAGTAATGCCTCACGGGCCGTATATTTGACACCCCTGGCCCAGGCAATGTAAAGAGGACGCATGCACACTGATTGAAAAGTAAAAGAAGCTAATATAAAAAAACAAGCGACAAAAGTGAAGTGGCATGTCACTTTGGCCTATAGGAGATATATGAACACTAAATTAAACGTAAAAGAAGGTAAGAAAAAAAGGGCGAGTGATGAAAATGAAGCTTTATTCTCAGAATACATTCCAAGATTTCTTGTGTGAAGCATCAAACTGCTATTTTTATGGGAAACAGGGTCATATTCGTGATAGTGAAATCTATTTAAAAACGAATACTGGTAAAAATTGCCTAAATACTGTGCTAAAGGAGCAATAAAATGCAATCAAGACTTGTGGTGGGACCAGAGGTGTTCAGTAATGTAGTACTTCTACTTTTCAAAGTACTTCAAGTAGATTTTGTCTACTCATACTACTTCCTCAAGTGGTTATGATTTTAGACCAATTCTACTTCTACTTGACAGTTTTCATTTTTTAGGTAAAACTAGGTCTAGAATACTTACTTTTTTACTTGTAAATCGCCACTCTTATTTCTACTCAACTAGAAATTCACGGCGTTACTTCTACTTCGACTTGAGTACCAACAGTGACTACTTTACCACCTCTGCTTGGGACTGATGGTTTTCGAAGTATTTGAGCAATCTAAGTTAGAGAACTGAAGCAGGGGTCAAAAATACTCAACAGCAAATCACAACTCTAACCTGCAATGTGATTTCTGCGTGTTCCGGCGCTTCTAATGCACACTTGTCATGCTCATGGATGCGTTTTTCCAATTCCATGTATGCTCTTTGAAGAACCTTTTGTGCTGTCTCGTATTGCTTTTGTATTTCTTCCAGTTCGTTTTGCAGCCTGGGATTTGTGAAGGTTGACATAAAATTTTATCAGATCAGTTTGAGAATTTTATCAGATCAAACACCACAAGATTGTGATACAAGGAATACATGGGAAGAAAAAGAACTCAAAATATAGTGGTGAATCAATCAAACTCCCACCTGGGCCTACGAATATAGTAAAAAGAGGCATACAGACCCAATGAGAAATAGACTACAGAATTTTCAAAACTTACTATTATCTAGTCATCTGGAGGAATTGCAATTCTATATTTCAGTCTATTCATGTTAAATCTTCAAAATTGGATTTAGATGGCGAGTTGTGCCACTTTGCACAATCAGAATGGAGTCTTGAACAAGAGATGGAATTGTAGGCCTATATTCCAGAATCTGAGCAATGTGACTCGGGTCTGACTTTCATCTTAACACTGTCACGAGATATATAGAAAAAAAAATCAGAAACACACTTGCTAGCCTCTGCTTCTTTCCTCTTTTGATCTTCCGCCCTTCTTCGTTCTCTCTCACCTTCCATCTTTTCTTTCAAGCTCTCGGTGATGGTGATGTCCCAATTTTTTAAAACTTCATGAATCGCCTCAACAGAGCTAACCTTCAAAAGTCAGCAAGTATTTTTACAACAGGGTGGTTTGACTCGTATCAATACAGAGCAGTGGTTCCCAAAGTGGATGTCTCAGCGGGTTCCCTGAGGGTGTTAGTGACCTGGAAGGGCTGACACTAGCTACAAACTGGAAGATTGGGAATGTTGACAGAAAAGGCGGGGTGTTAAGTACTAAAGAAATCTGTTTGGAAAATCCACAAATAAGTAGCACTATTTGTGCAGTAAGAACAGATGAGGACGTCGTTTGCAGTAGCACAATATCACATTCAATTGGAAATCATTACCATCGATCTCTGTATATGTTCAAGTTCATTCACCAATCAATTATTGAACAGAATTTAATTTCTACAGAGTGACTGTGACTGGCATAACGCACTGCACATGAATTGGATCAACACCAAGCGGTCATGATTGTCAGGGTAGGGGGGACTTGGTAGCTGGTTCGTTGGCCAAGTAGATTTTGTGCAAAAATGTTTACAAAACACTGATATAGAATAAAAAGTTCTTACATGTTCCGGTGTATTTCCATCTTGAGCGTATATCCTTGGGTCAGCTCCGTACTGCAATAACGTTTCGACTGCGTCTAGATGCCCGCCAAATGCAGCCCTGTATAAAGGAGTCCTTCCCCACGCACCTACTGTATTTACATCGGCGCCTGCATTCGAGAGAAAACTATATTTCTCGGTTTCGAACTCTTGATATACAGATGCATTTTCTTCCTCACCTCTTTCCACTAGGAATTTTATAGCGTCAACACTACCTCCACCAGAAGCCTCAGACAATGGAGTGTTTTCATTGGCGTCTTCACATTCAACGATGGCCATTTGATGAATCCTGCGGATGACACGTCCGATCTCATCGTTTGGAATACCGTTCTTATCATCCAAATCCGAAACCTTGACAGAATATATAATGTCAAATGTGTCACGTTAATTTTCTTGAATTGTCGCAAACAGCAACCTCTTTAAGAATATTCTCGAGTTCTTCAATATCACCGTCGAAAGCGGCCTCCAGCATTCGTTTCCTGCGTTTTGCTTCCTCTCTCTTCCTCCTGCGCTCTTCATCTTCGCGAGCAAGCTGCTTTTCTGCCGCTTCCTGCTCTGCTTTCACCATGGCAACGAAAGCCTGCACAAAATATATCACCTGTGAAGGCTAAGCTTTCCCAAGAGTATTGGATGTCGGATCCCGTTGAGATCGGATCCGTAAGTGTTAGCCTACTTGCAAGAAATGAAAGAGCTCTTTCTTCAGCGCAGGGGTTCTTAAACTGGGGTCCACGAACCCATTAGGGGTCCGTAAGGTAGTTTTAGGGGGTCTGTGAAAGGGCAATACGTTATCAAGAAACTTCAAAACCAGATTTTCCTTTGAGAATGACATAGTGAGTGGGACTGTGACTACCTTGTCTAACCATTAGTTATCTTATTTTCGGCCTGGAACAGCCAAAATAGAGTTGAGCTTGATGGGATTACCCGTCATTCATTGGCTTCTGAAATTTTGGTCTTACAGGCAACCGCCCACAGAACTTTACGGGGTCGCTGATCAAAGAAGTTTAAGAACTCCTGCTCTAGCATGAATAGCCGTCCCGACTTTCAGGAGCTTAAAATTTCTGGAAGTAGAAATATAAATGTTTAGAACAAGACAACTGACTGCCTTTTACAAGTGAATTAGAATGTAAGTCTATCCATTCAGGTATTACTAAATCATTGTGAAAGAATATACACAGTTGGAATTGGATTGGACACACTGATAGTACTAGAATCATTATAAAGCGATTGAGCACTTGTATAAATAAGAAATGTGGTCAGATATTATATATTGTTTCTGGGTGCTGTGGAGACAAAATAATCTCACCTCTCTCTGTAATTTTTCAATCATGTCATTATATTCTTCTTTCTGCGTTCGAAGTCTCTTCAATTGTCTCCTCGCCAGGAATCTGGCACAATTGAAATGATATTCCTGGTTTTAACCGTCCCCCACTGTATCATATTAGGATATTTGAACAGCCAATTTTAGGCCTTTGTCTTCATGTTTGACCTGATGAGACATAGCCTATCGGTGTGAAAGTTTTTGTAATTTGTTCAGACTCACGAATTGTATCCATGTCAATTGAATAGATGGTAGTGAGGAGTTCGCTTTTCTTAATAATAGCCCAAGTTCCACTGCATTTGTGCAAAATTTTGATGTCGGGTATGTATCAATTATTCAATATGATGTGATAATTAACACACCTTCTGATATTTTTTTGAATAGTGATCGCAGCCAAATCTTGAGGAGATGGTCCCTTTTTTTCTTCCTTTTTTTGAGGAGCCTTCGCACCACCCGCGGGTTTCTTTCCAGTTGCTGCAACTTTTTTACCAGGTGCACCTATTTCATACCCATAATGAGTAATGCAATATGTGACTATACGGTTTACTTTGATCCATCATAACCACAAATTATTAGGCTACTAAAGACTATATATAGTGTTTAATATCACGTTACTAACAGATACGTTTGTGCTCATGCCTTACGTGTTGCCTTCAAAATTTGCATGAGCATGATGTAATCTCAGATATGGTCAAATTACTTATTGATTGTGGGCCTACTCAAGCGCAAGTAGAATTAATGTCGTAAATTTCTACTTGCAAGACATGACAGAACTAAATTAAGAAGACATTGATGATACTCATGTAGCCAACAAGTAAAAGTAATGCCATAAATTTCTACACAATTACGAGAAGAAGTCTTGATTTTCAAGACTTGGCCAAAGTAAATTAAGAAGTATTCAATCAGAGTCTGAAAATCTCTGAAGTAAGTAATTTGTAGAAGTAGATTGGGACTAGGTAGGTATAGCAGACTTTTGTTAGACGATTGCCAGTGATTACATTCAGGAATCATCAGTGCCACTAATACATCACCTATTGATGCCTTAAATTGGTGAAATTTCCGGAGTTATATTCTATTACTGTGATACAGGGTCGTAACTATTGGTCCAAATATCCTCTTTCCACTTAACAAGATGTGAATCGTAAGAGGAAAGTAGTTTGGCATGCAAACATATTAACGTAGGCTATAAATGTAAGTAGTCTAAAGCCATTATCGCAGGCCAGTAGTCCAAGCATACAAAACCTACTCGAGTACTTAGATAAAGTAGAATTACTTTGTAACTGACCACCTTTGCCATACCAAGGCTACAGAATACAGTGATATGCTTGGCCTATTGCGGTAAAGTCTGCTAATCTGATTAAAACACCTATGTAGGTGATATGGTCTGGAGTTCGAGTACATGTCCAGTAATTGAGACATGTATTTGAAAGGAATTAGTGCACATTCATTGATGCGAATGATTCACTATTCAATATCGTGGTCTGAACTCACCTGAAACTGTTTTGGCTTGTGCTTGTCTTGGGCCGGGTGCCCTACGTACAGGTGCACTAGGTTTCGCGGTTTGCCTTTTAGGAGGCATTATATGTATCAACGTATCTCAGCCAGCATAAATCAACATATTATTGTCAGATCTATGATGAATAAAGGGCTCACAATAAAAATGTACGAAACGGATATTAAATTGTGGAAGCTGACAATAGCATTGCTCATATTTCTTTGTGACTCGTATACAAAACCAATGAAATATGAAACTCTCAACCAGAAATCAACACTTCCTGTTGTTTTCAATAATCTCTTTTTTCAGCTCACTTAGTCACGGCAGTGAGCGGTATAAATCGATGATGGAATGTTTTCAGATCATTTAAGCATAGAGACAGCTAGAGAATTCAACAGGAACTAGAAGGAATTCAAAGATCGAACATAATGACTACGATGATGGGTGGATTGACTCCTGAGAAATCAGTGACAGAAGATGTACAGGAAATGGTGAACCAGGTAACTGCAACTTCATCAAAATACGTAATGGGTATGTGGAATATGATATGGGCATATACAAAATATGAGCATAAACAAATATTCGTAGGCATTTAATTTTCAGTGCTTCAAATTTGTAGTAAATACATTCTATTTTAGGCAAGATTAAATATTATAGCTTAATGAAGATTTTTACACTTGAGGTACTCATATCTCAATTTCAAGTCACGGTCTCTGCGCACAAAAAATCCAAAGTGATGACCTTTTTTTTAGTCGTTACGCACTGTTGTCCAAGGGTCTGCGCAGTAAGTTGGTGAATGTACGCAGACTCGTCAAAAATTAGAGGGAACATTGGTTGTAAGAGTTTGTACGTTGTTTAAATTTTTACAAAGCACCTCAGAATTACAATACTATAAAATATAGGAAGACTGAATCAAAATGAGATCGTGAAGTCTACCAAATATCAAACTTAGTATTCAGATAGAAATACACTAACTTGTTGAAAAGAGAACTAAACATTGGGTGAGAAATACAGACATTATCACATAAGAAGTTGAAGTCAAATGGCACACGTTGGTAATAGCTACACAATGTTAACTGTGTTCTCAATCTAGAATTGATTCAGTAGCAAGGGATGAGGAATACTCTTCGACAGTTGGGGATCAGCGTACCAGGTTGATTGATTGTGGTGGTTGTAAGAGACAATAAAATACATCAGGCGGAATTATGCATGTGCACTGTTCGCACAAAATGATTTTGCTTCATAACAATCTTTTGAAAAGTGGGAAAAGCTCAATATTCAAGTATTGCATAATTTGGATTGGACGATGCCTATACATCTAAATTTTCACGTGCTTCTTCACAAAATCAATCTCATTTTTGTGTGTCAGCTAGTACAAATGCATCTATTCTTTCAATAGGTGAAACCAGCAGCAGAGCAGAAAACAGGACAGAATTTCGATCTGTTTGAGGCTACCAAATATTGCTCACAAGTGGTGGCAGGAACGAACTACTTTGTAAAGGTGGTGTAACGTCATTCAATGCGAACTTAATCTTCAGACAGCAACCGTTCATGCGATATTGTCATACAGGTAAAGATCGGATGTGACTGCTACATCGAGTTGAGAATATTTCAGTCTCTGCAACAGGACATCGAATTGGCCGGGGTAAAAACTGGTCTGACCGAAGACTCTCCAATCACATATTTTTGAAGATTTGAACTAGTTTTGTTTGGAGACTGACATATAACTGTATTTGCCACGATATTTTTACCCCACTGTTATGCATACTGTTGTGTACTCGTGCTTCCTGCAATCTTTTAACTGTTGTAGTTTAATTCAGATCTTGTTTTTGCACTCTCATTTTTGGAATGTGAAAGAGAAAATATAAAAATTCAAGTCGGATTTTGCTCTATAGCTTTTATTTTGACTATATCCCTCATGGAGATCTTTAGTAGTATCACTGAGCAATATATTTTGATTACATGTCTCTTCTGCATGCATTGAATGAATTAAACAGATGTGAGTAAAATAGAAAATTAGTTCCTTATTTAACTACACTTCATTTAGGGTTACAACTGTAAATTCGCCCACTAATATGAATTCCAAGCCTTTCCAATGCACAGGTTTAGTCTTCATCACGTTACATCTCAAATCGACCTTTACCATGTCAGACATGGACAGTATATCATCGTCGCTCACTGCCTCAATCATATTATGCGACAAAATCAAAACTTTAAGATTTTTTATCTCTAGCAGAGGAGCTGGTACGGATTGGAACTTATTGCAGGATAAATCAGCATACCTCAAATTTGATAATAAATATAAATTGCTTGGTAACATCTCCAAATTATTTTCTGCGATAGATATCCACTTCAAATTTCTTAAATCAGCAATCTCTTTTGGGACAGTTTGCAGATAATTCTTCCGTAGTCCAAGACGTGTTAAATTCTCTAGAGAACCAATCTCTTTCGGAATCGATACCAACGAACATTCGGTAAGCCACAGTTCCCTCAAATTCGACAGCCTCATTATGTCTGGCGGCAACGTACCAATTGGTGTGCGGCACAAGCTAAGCTTCTTCAATAGAATGAAATCCTTTAGTTTGCTTGGCAGTAAGGTGAACTTGTTCCCATCCAGAACCAATTCTTCGAGAGAACTGCATAAATGCATGATCTCCTCTGGTGGAAGCACAAGTTCATTGTCGTTGAGAAGTAAAACTCGTAAGTGACGAATCTTAGCAAGCTCTTCGGGCAAAACACTAAGCCCTCGGTGACTGATATTCAAGCATAGATGTCCGTTAGCAATTATTCTTTCTACAAGATCCGCAACGGATTCTGCCATTCATAATTGCGTTCACCCTTGAAGTTAAATTCGTTTCGACGGACGCCGCGCGATAGCAACACAGCTGATCTGGACTCTATCACCACCTTCCGGTGACATGGTAATGGATTTGGATGTTTCGACTTCAGGAAGAGAGAGAGAGAGAGAGAATCTTTATTCGTATACATTACATATCAACATAACACTACAAAAATGTAACAGTGAAATGCGACATGCAAGGTAGACGGGAGGCTCGATATGACATAGTCTTCAGAGCCGAGCCACCCGGAGAGAATATAATATGTCAGCACAGAGAGAGAGAGAGAGATATTTATTGATTTGTCCAACCGTAAAGAAAACATCATTGGCACATGCAACAACAATAAATGAACTTACGGTATAGGACAGGGTGTGACCGATATGACTCTGGGTAGGGTCAACTAGTCTGATCACACCCTGCATTAACAAATACAGATATTGTGCACGACATAGCAATTTACAGCGTTATCATCATGATCCTCTTGGATAACTAAAATGAATATGCTGTAATCTCATATTGCTTAGCCTTATGGCTACCATTAAGTCGTTTCCATGTGCGGCCGCCACTTGGCTTAGCCCGCATTGGCTGAGCCAAGGAATGGTGGCCGCGTTTCCATGTACATATTACGGTACATGATCATGATCAGCGGCCGATAAACGTCGGTGAACAAAAATTTACAATCGGTATCGGTACTTAGTGGTGAAAAGTTCGTGCTGGATGGTGTCCGGACAATACCGAGAAAACCATTACCGAGAGTACCATTACCGAGAATGGACACCACCGAGAATGGACATTACCGAGAATGGACACCACAGAGAATGGACATTACCGAGAATGGACACCACCGAGAATGGACATTACCGAGAATGCAATATATGCAATGCAGACATGTTATGGATATGCACAGGTCGTGTGAGTGCATCACGGCGTTGCCACATTCGGTATCGATGCTCAGGTATAAATTTCTCGGCAACGTCAATCCCAGTAAGCTATATTCTTGACATTGGCCATTCTCGGTAATGTCCATTCTCGGTGGTGTCCATTCTCGGTAATGACCATTCTCGGTAATGTCCGTTCTCGGTAATGTCCATTCTCGGTAATGGCATTCTCGGTAATGTCCATTCTCGGTAATGGTTTTCTCGGTATTGGTATAGAACCGTGCTGGATGATATCGACGTTAAAGTACCAGCTAAATAATTTGTGGAATTCGATAGCTTTTAGAGATGTTTCTGTAAAGATACCCGGAGTGGTGAACAAGGCCTATAGAGCGATAATCTTCCAAAAGGAACTTTTGCTGTAGGGTGCTACAGTGTATAGCTATGGATAATATCAGGACGGTATTTAAATCAGCAACGTTGATATCCCGCCGAGGATTGTTGTTAATGCGTCCTACCAAATACCGCCGATGTAGCGAAGGTCGCCGAACTATTGCTGCCTATCCTTTCAATCCTGACTATGATTTTATAGGCTACAAATTCGTCTCTGTTTGCAGGTTTCAAATATTTTGTCTTTTAATAAAGAAACCATCAATTCAACAAAGCATCAGTCATTGATCTATCCAAACATATTTTGATTGGAAATAGATGTCAGAACATTGGTGATAGCTAGCAGAGATGAGCGGATTTGAAATTTCTATGTCCTAATCCAATCCAAATCCGAACCTTCAAATCCTAATCCATAACTTTTTCATATTCAAGTCCATGTCCAATCCTAATCCGATTCCAACTGGAAATTCAGAAAAAATATTAATTTATGCAATGGAGGGATTCGAAAATTTCTTTCACGACCAACGATTCACTTGATTCAAGATAAGTTAGTAACCATAAGTACATTAATAACTGATCTGAATAAAGTTTGTCGCCATTCGCCACACGACATTTCAATCTCCCAGAAAATAGTTCAATCCAATCCAAATCCTAATCCGTTCTGAAAAAAATGTCTAATCCAAATCCAATCCAAATCCGACAAAATTTCACAAATCCTGTTTTTTCAAAACCTAATCCTAATCCATGCTCATCTCTGATAGCTAGTCGTGAAGGCGGTCCATGGGCTGCGTCATCCACATTTCACATGCTGGCAATTTGTTGCAAATGTCTTTCCGCACACTCCTTCAAGAATTCGAGCTGTTCGTCGAGGTCGTAGCTTATTACTTTCAGAGCCTTCATTATTCTTCCAGATTTCAATTTCCTTCTCTTGGCGTTCCTTGAAGTACCGTACCTGCATTATAAAAATATGAGTACCGGTAAAAAGCAATACAGTATGCATCGTACATACCGCGATACCGGTACCACATACACAGAAAATCTGAAGAATTACCACGAATGACCCGCCCGGATATCAATAATGGAAGCTGACGTTCCTGGTGCGCCTTCCTATACTCGATAACACAGTCCACTTGCACCAAAAAATTGGCATCCTGCTGCGGCTGATGCATCACCGGCAACTCCAGGCTGCTTTCAAATCATTCTGTTTTGTTAACTAACAATAAAGTAATACGTCTAGCAATAGTAAAGTCCAAATTCAATTATTCCCGCAATTAGCTGATCCTCGACACACAAGAAACTGCGATATTAAACAGACGACCGTAGCCAAAAGCGGAGCAAGATACTCTGCCAACGATGAATTACTCTGACAACCGCTAACCGATCGGGGCAACCACTTGGCAGAGTAATTTTGCTGAGTCATGAAATCTATGCCCATATATGGTCACTCTACCAACGAAACCTGCACATGGAAACGACTTACATGTTTTGGGATCGGAGCGAAGGACACTTTTTGCAAATCATAAAGTTAGATTAACGGACTTCTACTCAGACTTGTACAAACTACTGAATTTTCAAAAAGCGCAACTAGAACTAGAACTAAAACTACTCAATTTTTAAGACTCGCAACTATAACTAGAACTAGAACTACCCAATTTTCAAATCCTGCAACTAGAACTAGAACTAGAACTACTCAATTTTCAAAACTCGCAACTAGAACTAGAATTAGAACTAACGAAATTAGAATATCGGCAACTAACTAACTAAAACACAACTAACTAAATTTAATTCTCAATCAACTCATTCATTTTTATTTTGTTCGAATTCGGCGTTCCAGCCTTCCACATGAGCGTCGGCACAGCGAAATTACTGAAAAATCAGACAGACAGAACAATTCTGTAATCAGTACACGATAAACTAAACCATTTTCTGCAGCTGATGCTGATTGCAGCGAATCAACATGAGTCGCGAAAACGTTTCTTCGTTGAGTTTTGACCTCTTTGGGGAATACAAAATCCCAGCATGCGAGAAAGCCCTTTCACTGGGCGCAGATGTCGCAGTCATCCCAAGAAAATCTTTCGCCAAGTTTCGTAATTCTGGCAAGTCAGTCATATTCCGCCAACAGTTTAGCACATTCTGACCCAGGGGTAGTCGCTGTTCCCTGGAATACTTTTTCACCTTAGACGGGCCTGATTTAACTTCAAGCGAACGACACTGATGACTTTGAGGTAGAAAGTTGAAGAGTGAGAGTCTCGGTTTCTTGAGAGTTGGAGAGCCAGTAGGAGACGAGCCAGGCAATTTACGCAATTTCCTTTGTAAAGATACCTTGGGCGAATCCAGATCGTCTTCTCTTTGTGCCTGGGCAGGCGTGGTCGGCATCATCATCACGAATCAAATCACGTAAGTTTAACAGATGCGACAGCTTAGTTCCGAGACAATACTCGCCAGCGCAGAGCAGTAGATCACTAGTTCACATTGCAATTAGTAAACAACCTCAGCGGGAGATCGCTGTCGCTGCGGACTGTCGATTGTTGAAAATTTGCCGAGTTATCAGTGAACACGGCATAATCAATGTTGTAACCTTACTTGTCACGCGAGGAGAGTTCTCATCACGCAGGACACACGAGTGTTTTCTAGTTGTTCGGCAACTAATATTTTTTTGAAATGTGCAACTAAAACTAGAACTAGAACTACTGAATTTTCAAAATCTGCAACTACAACTAGAACTAAGCAATTTTCAAAATCCGCAACTACAACTAGAACTAGAACTACTCAAAAAACTGTTAGTTAGTTGACCGTCAACTAACTAAATGTTTAGTTTGTACAAGTCTGCTTCTACTTATTCGAAAATATATTTACCTGGAAATCCTCTTGACATTTTTGAACTACCTGTTTCTTGCTGTACATTTATTATGGCTTCCATGTGCCATCAACCAGAGATGATATATATGATGAAGCGGTCAAGCACGAGTGATGCGGTCATGCACAGTTGGGTAAGGCATGACGTCATACCTTGCTACTTTACAGGGAAGCATCATCATAATACATACAATAACCCACGTAACATCCCCTTCTCAAAACATCACAAAATAATAGAAAACGAAGCGAACCGAATTAGGATATAAATTACAGCAACGAATCAAGTTGTAACATAGTCTTGCAAGTATGCTGGTCGAATTACTGTACGACTTGGCCTGCTGCTACTGGAACCAGATAACGACCCATTAGTGTCGCTGTTCACTACTGCTGGTCTGGCAATCGAAATGTCGTCAAAGTCAAATGCAACATGCGGGCGAGTTACAGTAGTTCGAATAAACTTTCTGTTGCGTCGGTAGATCGTTCCATCTGTCGCCTTAACAATGTACGATCGATCATTCAGTTGCTTAATCACCACCGCTTCGAGCCACAAGCCATTTTCTGTCCTTTTGAATCGAACCTGTTGACCAGGACTCAACAGGGCGAGGTCTTTTGCACCACGATTGTAATACTTTGCCTGTTTTCTTTTCCGATCCATAAGCGATGGAATGACATCAGAAACAATTTTCGGCTCAAGCAGTTTGGTTGCTATTGGCAACAAGGTCTTGGTGCGTCTTCCAAATAGCCTCTGTACTGGAGAGCCAGGAACAGTCTCGCCTGGAGTGTTCCTCCAATCCAACAGTACAATATTTATGTCTTTTTTGTCAGTTGTCGCTTTACGAAGTAACGATTTGAAGATTTTGACAGCTGATTCCGCCTTTCCGTTCGATTGGCTGTGTCCTGGAGAGCTGGTCACATGTTCAAACTCATATTCCTTTGCAAATGCCTCGAAGTCATGAGCAGCATAGCATGGACCATTGTCAGTAATCAACTTCTCGCAGATTCCATGACGTGCCATATGTGATTTTAAGCGGCGAATAACTGCTGTAGAAGTCTGTGAGGTTAGTCGATCTACCTCAAAATAATCCGAGTAGTGATCAACTGTAATCAAATAATGTTGTCCGTCANATTCACATAAATCGCTACTGATTATTTGCCAAGGACGTCCTGGTACCGGATGTGAAATCAGACTTTCCTTCTGTTGGTTGGGTTGGTGTAAGCCNCATGTGGGACAGCTTGATACGAAGTCCGTAATATCGTTAACCATGTTGGGCCAATACAAACATTCACGAGCCCGGCGTACACAACCTTGAATTCCAACATGACTGGCATGAAGTCGCTTGAGAATAGTGCCTTTTATGGACGACGGTATGACAAAATAGGCTACGATCACCCTTCAGAACGATTTGATCCTGAAATGTCAACTCCTCTNTAAAACAGTAGAAATTTCGAATTGATTGGNGTACCAGCTTGGCTTCATTCNGCCACCCATGTTTTATAAAAGAGANTAACGTGTTCANGACAGAATCAGAGATTGTTGCTTGGCTGACCATNCCGAGCGTGGAGCTTGATACCGGTATATCATTCAACATGTCGATATGTNCAATCTGNTGAAAGATATCAAACACATCAGCAGTTTCTGCGTCTTTGGGTGACTTNGGAATGTACGCACGACTCAACGTATCCGCCACAAATAATTGTGATCCAGGCTTGTATATCACCTCGAAGTCATACTTTTGGAGCTGAAGTAACATGCGCTGTAACCGTTTTGGTGCATTAACCAGACTTTTCTTTGTGATCACTTCCAGAGGTTTGTGATCGCTTTCNACTGTTACAAATCTGCCATAGACATATAACTCAAATTTTTCCATGGCAAAGAGAATAGCAAGCAATTCTTTTTCGATTTGNGCATAGTTNCACTCCGTTGTTGTCAANGCCCGTGAAGCATAGGCAACAGGGTGTGAGAGTTNTGCAATACACAGCATCCTAGCCCCTTTGAACTGGCATCACATTGCAGTACCATAGGTGCGTTTTTGTCGAAGTATTGTAAAACTGGCGCGTTGATCAAGGTTTGTTTTATTTTCTCAAAGCATGTCCCATGTAGGATTGGATCCCATATGAACGCGTTGTCTTTTTTTAGGAGTTCGCGGATGGGNGCGGTTATATCTGAAAGCTTAGGGGCAAAACGCTGCAGAAAATTTGTCATCGCTAAAATTCTCTGGACGCCCTGCTTATCCGTTGGAGGGGGCATTTTTATGATGCCTTCAATTTTGCTCGATGAGGGTTTTAGACCATCTTTTGAGATGGTATGGCCTAAGTAGGGCACTTCAGTCTGCAGATAGCGTAGTTTCGCTTTATTCAGTTTAATACCAGTTTNTTGACAGCGTTTCAACAGTTCAAAGAACTTTTTCNTATTGNCNTAGTNGCCTCTTCAACANTNTCGCCCACACCATAAATCAAGATGNCATCCGCNACGGGNGTNATTCCTTNCAGGCCNNCCAGCGCTATCTTCAGTCTTCTCATNAACTNCTCNGGTGCTGGGCTGATTCCGAAAGGNAGTCGGAGCCATCTGTAACGACCATATGGAGTACCGAATGTAGTTAGATAACTACTAGTATCATCAAGTTCTACATGCCAAAATCCATTTTTTACATCACACAGTGTAAA
>ATSW01101309.1:0-11432 GCA_000444245.1 Botryllus schlosseri | reverse complement strand
ATCAATAATCTATAGAATGAGACACAATCACGGAGACTTTTTGAGATTTTCTAAATTTTGGACAACCCTAATGAACACTGCTATCATTATTTGGCAGACACTAACTCGAAACCCCAGAAAATTTCCGCTATTCGTATATATATACCTGAAATGAAAATCGGAACTTGCAGCAGAATTCGATGTACAACTATATAAACAGAATGTGCATTGTACAATGTACAGTACTATGTTCCACATCTCACCGAACTTTTCGTTTACATTTAGTTTGTTTTGGTTTGCTGCCACTTCGTTTGGAAGGATTATGTGCCAATAATTGCCCATCAGTGGAGAGGGATAAGGATTTTGTCAGCTTATAGGCTGCCGGGGCGGGAAAAGCAATTAACTGCTGAAATGAACGGTCTTGCTCGTTTTCTGGCATGTCGTCCCAATCCCAAGGAGATACCAAATACTTTTTACAATTCTTGGCGAGGGTAAATGTACCACGGCCCGTGACACTCTTTCGCACATCCAAGTATTGTGAAGTGATCGCCGATTTTAGTAAATGAATTAGGTCTGGTAACTTTTTCTTTTTCCAGTCTGCCAATCGTTTGAGAACATGATTCATGCTCTCGCAGTTGCTATTGATGAACCACTGGTGTTCGACGCCCATAAAGCTACGCATACGCGAGACCTTGTTCTTCAACAAAGGTAGCAGTCTATTGTGTAGGTATGGAACCAGCGTTGGGCAGATGCCATGGCACCTAGTCACTAGGTCTTTTTGTCTGCGTTCAAATTCTATTTCGTCTTTGCTGAACAAAAGATTGAAGACTTGATTTACCAAGCTTTTTCTTAAATACTTGCTTGTACCAATGTCGTGCTGAAGTTTGTCGACCAAATTCGTCTTTAAATGATTGACACAGAGAACATGTTTGCAGTTTTTGAACGAGTTTTCGATTGCCGAGTGTAGTGCAATTTCGTCGTCTGTGCCCACGATAAGCCGATCAAAAGTACCTCCTATAGCGGAGCTGAGATGATTAAAGAAGTCGTTGAATGTCCCTCTATCTCAGTGGTTCCCAAACGGTGGGGAATTCCCCACTGGTGGGGAATTCAATGATTTCTGGTGGGGAATAGACGCATTTGTTCAAAATTATATACAGGACAGTCTTCATATTCATGGAGACACACGCGCAATTACCCTTACCAGTTAACTGCTCTGGAATGTATGTATCGAAAATTATGTTGCGTGTTGTTCACAAAACCTCATTTTCAACTCTGGATGGCCAATGATGGCGTCACAAACGCATCCAGCACGACTAGTTTGATGTGAAATAACGCTGTCGCGAAATTTTGAGCGTTACTGGTGTCGGTTCACAATACGTTTTATGTTGCAGTTAAAGGCGATAGTCTCGCGTAGGCCTACTGGTGTGGTTGTGTGTCTTGTACCAGCAGATAGCTGCTCTGTGATAACAAAAGTGATGGGTAGTGGGGAGCAGGACCGTAACTGCCAAAAATTATTTCGTGAATTAATAACATAAATTAAAATATTTTTTGGAAATTTATGCCACTTTATCGAATTATTTTCGCGCTGGGCGCTCGATTTAATATTGCCGAATATCTGATTATTCGGTACCCTTCCCTCACGAAAATACGAAGACTTTATAGAAATGGAGACTTCGGCGTCGGCCATTACTGCGCCACGACGCACCAGGGCCCTGTAACCAGAGGTGGTCAGTAACGAAGTACTTCTACTTTTTGAAGTACTTGAAGTAGATTTTTCCTACTCACACTACTTTTTAAGTAGTTACGATTTTAGACTACTTCTACTTCTACTTGACAGTTTTCAGTTTTGTAGCCAAAAATAAGCGTAGAATACCTACTTACTTACTTACTTGTGAAACACCACTCCTACTTCTACTTGAGTAGAAATTCCGGCGTTACTTCTACTTCTACTTGAGTAGCGACGGTGACTACTTTGACCACCTCTGCATGTAACATGCTACTCCGAGAAGTGTGCCAGAACGATCGGCAACGAGAAGACCTTGGCCGAATTTTCCTGTCCTGGCGATCTGAACCCCACAGGGCAAATGCCATCCCGCAGGGAAAAATTATTTGCCAGTAAAGCAATACCAATTTGAAATCGTGTGTGCCTTTTAATTTGGGCGATTTCCATATCTTCTGACATAGCAGATATAGGAGCTCACGAAATAGCATAATGTAATGAAGTCAATAACCAACGAGTCCGTCTGAAAATGTTTAATTCTTATTTAGGGTCCTACCTTTTCCAACACACCTCACTCAGCTCTACCGGTAAATCTGATTACGTGAATAGAGAGGGGATAAAAAATTGATAGCAAATTATATGCAATTCCCGATGATGTTTACCTATTCAAACACGAACTATATAAATTTTTCGCGCTTCGCGCGTTCAGTCAAAATAAGGCGACGCACTAAGCAGTATACCCAATGTAGCTGATAAGTAGCGGGAAAAAGCGTACAGGCTCAGCGGGGCTGAGGGGATTCTGGGGCGCTTCGCCCCCAGAAGTTAGGTTTATCACCCTGTTGAGGCCCAAGATCAACGTTTTTTGACGGGGCTAACGAAGTGCTGTTACGGTCCTGGTGAGGAATGAAGGCTCGGAATAAATCTGAAGTGGGGAATGAATACAAAAAGGTTGGGAACCTCTGCTCTATCTGAACTATGGTGGAGATATATTGGACCGATAAAAATCGGATTGTCCTGCGTTCTGGTGCTTATCATCTTCGGGTTTTTGAAAACTGATACGGTAACGTACATATTGCCCAGGTTGTAAGTCTTATCAATTCCAAGTACGGTTTTTCCAGTACAACAAATTTTTTTAATATTTGTCATTTTGTCATCGGTGTACATGATTATGCTAGGTGCTTTCCCTGGAGAATGGATGACTCTTCTCACAAACCTTTCCGTGTGCATCATGTTTGCGACATCCAAAAGCTCGTCTGCATAACAGTTTCGCGGCAGGCTATTGTGCCCTTCTTTGCTGACCTCGTGCCGGTGCTTAGTTTGGTGAATTTGATTTATATTCCGAGGCATTTGCGAGATACTTTCAGGTTCATTTTGAAGATCAACGTAAATGCGCTTTCCAGTTCCATATTTAACCTTTTCTTTTATCTTATCAATAACGCTCGGCTGAGTGCGGATGTAATTCTGAAGATTCACAGCGCTGTTGCCATGTGAACCGCAGTCCCCAGATATACACTTGTACTCCACGACACACACATTACATGGTTCCGATGGTCCACTCTCAATCCAGCTTATAAGTTTTTCGTAACCAGAATTGTTCTTTGATTTAGCGTAGTATCGCCCAACCGTGATAACGTCACCTGGACAAGGCTGCGGTGATAACGACAGGTACTCCTTCATCCGCATTGTACAAATGGCACCGTTGTGGCAACGCGGCTTGTATACGTACTTGAGTCGGTCGTCGACCTTAAAGTAATACGAATATGTCTGCATGGTTTTCGTCCAAGCTCCCACGTCATCGTAAAATATGCGACGAATCTTGGCAGCCTTTCGTAGTATGTTAGTTGTGCAATCTATCAGAATGTAACAATTATCTTTCCGTCCTGAAGGCATCTTCGAAAGGGCATGTTTGCAATTCATAATTTTGTTAACTGCACCCTCCGTACTCAGAAACTCGTTAAAGGGCAGTTTCGTTTTATTTGTCAATGTCGTGTTAGGTTGAACTGATTCGGTTTTGTCTCCGTCAGCAACTTCTCTCATTTCAGTATTCATCTTTTCCCCATTCGTTTGGTCCTCAGGCGAATTTTCACTCGGAATGGTGATGTCTAGGAGCGAATACTTCTGTTCATTAGCAATTACATCGTCATGTTCGTTCCTATGAGATGTTTTGGAGTCGTCTGGTTCGCGCATAATCGGTTTGTCAATGTCGCTTTCCTGATCCTCCCATTTCAGTTTTGATCCGCATACAAGACCTGATCACTTGAAGTTCGATCGCTAGTTTTGATCATTGGCACGAAGTGATTCGGTCGAAATGGATAGCTTGTCGTAGGCACAGTCGTTTGTGTCCACATGAGAGTCGCGACAGGTCTGGCAGATTTCGATACACCGCGCGGCCGCAACATTTGCGTGAGAACGGTTCTGTCAAGTATTCGTTTACCAATGTTGGCGGATAATATGAGCGAATCGCGGAGTCAAAAGCTGCACTCAACGCGTAAATATGCATCATCTCTGAATATTGCCCCGGAATGCATGCTTTTTGTACCAGACGGGCATAAGGTGATGACACAACTCGAATGTCATCTATAAGAGCAACGAATCCCTCAGCGTCATCGTCATAATATTTTGGATTCTCAATAATTTCGAGCGCAGTCAGGAGCCTCAAGCCCTAGTGGTACCGTATAGGGCCAGCGACACTGCGCAATAAAAACAATTCCCATCGCCATCAACTCGCCAAACCGTGTGATCCGTGGTGTTAATATAATGAAACTGTTTCAAAATCGTCAATGAAACATCATCCACCAGTGCAGCCTCATTTGGCATGCTCCGATCAGGCTCGAGTACATTATACAAACGAAGTATTCGTTGGGTAAGTTGCAAATTTTGCACAAATCTGAAGCGAGGGGACATTGCAATGAGGTGCTTTGATAACTACATGATAACTCTCTGGTGACGTTGCGATTCTACCTCAAATAGCCTACACTTACAAATGTATCTATATGTGAATTGCAAAATCAGCGTAAGAGACAGCCAGTCACACGCACTAGTCAATGGTCACACTAACGTAGTAGGTGGGTATTAATGGTGTTTTGACTACTGTGGTCTGGTTATATTACACCAGGCTGGTGGTATTCCTTATTATGGTTCCTCATGCACCGACTATTATGGTTCGGGGCCGTCGCAAGACACCGCTTACTCGGGTCGTACGACGGGTACACGGTAATTGAACCTAAAACACTTCGGTAGGAATACTGGAGTCCACCTCAGCCTGACTCGAATTCACAACCTTTTGCAGCGGTGGGGTTGTGAATATATTCAGCGAATTAAAGAGGAACTAGTCAAGTATAGTCCACGCTAAGCATTCTTCTTGTCGAACATTAAAATAAAAGATCACAAGCGTGGATGCGTTACGACACGCTTGTCGATACCTTGCCCCTTCCACCAGCGAAATACTATCAGGTAGCAATAACCAGAGGATTAGGTTTTAAAAAAAAAGGATTTGTGAAATTTTGTCGGATTTGGATTGGATTTGGATTAGACATTTTTTTCAGAACGGATTAGGATTTGGATTGGATTTACCTATTTTCTGGGAGATTGAAATGTTGTGTGGCGAATGGCGACAAACTTTATTCAGATCAGTTATTAATGTAATTATGGTTACTAAGTTATCTTGAATCAAGTGAATCGTTGGTTGTGAAAGAAAATTTTCGAATCCCTCCATTGCATAAACTAGTATTTTTCCTGAATTTCCGGTTGGAATCGGATTAGGATTGGACATGGACTTGAATGTGAAAAAGTTATGGATTAGGATTTGGATTTGGAGTTGAAGGTTCGGATTTGGATTGGATTAGGACATGGAAATTTCAAATCCGCTCATCTCTGGCAATAATACGCGAATCTCGAACCTCGGCGCAGCAAACATATGCAATTGAAAGGCAGTACATTGCATACCCAGACGTTTTCAACGTTAGTTTACTCATTGTTCACTATGAGCATGACCATGGTGCCGAGCCACGCTATAGTATGCCTTTGAAATTATGCTTAAAATGATTGTAGACTAAAGAAAGCGATCAATAATCTAAATTATAATCCGTCGGTCCCGATGTGAAGTTTATTTGTAAAAATAAAAATATTCTGTCATGCCGACAACCAATATCCACGCGAACTCGGTTTACCAGACGTATCGCGTGCCGAGAAGGGTTAATTCAGTTTTATACCTTGCGTTGATTGATCGCAGACATGCTGGCGTGTGTGAGACAATGCGGTTTTCAAAACCTCATTGCCTTCGGAATTACCATCAAGAAATGAAGTGTCGTCGATGTTCAAGTTTATAAATTCATATTGCAATCAAAACAATCCCTATTCTCTCGTTACGCGTGCTGGCACTTAGCTACCGCTTTGTTATACGCATAGCACAGTGGTTATTAACCTTGCCTCCAGCGCCCCCCAAGGGGCGCTGGCGATTTTGAAGGGGGCGACATGGGGGGCGCTGGGCTTAGGGGGGCGATATGGGGCGCTGAAGAAAAATGACTTCGTAGTAGTAGGACATATCCTTAATGAGTATTCAGAGCAAATTAACATTCCACAAAACATATCAAATCTCGAAAATTTTGGTCGCGCTACGCGACGGCGTTTGCTGCATATGTTTTCATGAATGTAGTGGGTTATTATAATTCAAATAAAATGAATGGCGAGTACCTTTAGATCGCCAATTTCCCAACACGTCACGCTTGCTAGGGTTATTTTCAACAAAATGTTTCGAAATAGGTATTATATCCTGCAGCGCACACCGTGTGGATAGCGAAGGAGACAGTGTATATCACTTCTCTGAGAGAGAGCCCCTTGCACACAAAATATACTTTGAAGCTTTGTGCACGAAAGGAAAATATACTTGTATTTGAGAGCTACAAACTTAAATCGTCAGAATATTTCTTCATCGTATCATAAAGGATGATACTATCGAGTGCTCGTTCCACAACCTCACATTAACGTTAAATAATATGAGTTGCTTTATTTGGAATACACTCATGGTAAAATTATTACCTGGGTACAGTACTATATTCAATCTGAGCAGATATATGCATCCAATTCTCAGTTAACTTACTTAGTCACACAAAGCGCAAAAACAAAATCCAATACCATGAATTTGTCCGTATTGCCTATCGCCGTATTGCCTATGTGAGACCGTACCCGATTGTTGTTATAACAACCTAGATTTGACCCTGAATATACCACATACAGTTATTATATGGTTTATTATTGTCGAGCTGACCTGGAGATTGTATCGCGAAATGTTTCCAATACTACAGTCCGAAAAGACCGACTGGATTTGACCTCTTAGAAGGACCGAAACTGCTGCAACCCAAAGCCACAATCGTCCTCGAAGGGTGCCCTAAATTATTTCGGTGAATGAACATAAATTACACATCATGTTTTGACGACTTCCCTACGAAAAAATACGCGCATAATTATAGAAGTAGGCATTTCGGCGTCGGCCATTACCACTCCAGCCACGATGCACAAAGACATATGAAGTTCCTGCCAATATGGGACTACCGAGAAGTGTGCCAAAAAGATTGTCAGCGAGAAAACCTTGGCTGAAGAGGATTGCTCGTAAACTTCGATGTATATAAGTCTAATTGTCCATAGGTGCTTAAATCGCCCGTGCCGAATTATCATGTCGCCACAATCTGCACCTCAGATGGACAAAAAACACCCATAAGAAAAAAAATTATTTGCCTTATTTGCCCAATTTTGAATCATGTGCTTATTTAAGTTAAATATGACTATGCGTTGCAACATCTTTTGACTATATGACGGACAAGAGGTGACAAAGCAACAACATGTAATGAAGTAATTGTACAAACGGGCACGCCCGAATATGATTAATTATTAATTACGTGGCATTCATTTTCCAAGACAACAGCCCCACTCAGCGCTACTGGTAAATCTGATTACGTGGGCTGAGAGAACAAGACATATATATGCAATTACCACTTATTCGTTCATGCATTATAGAAAATTTGGGCACCTAGGGCGACCAGGCCACACACACTTTGCTGACCATCGAAATCACGCGACGGGTTTCTTGTGGGCGAAGCTCCCTGAAGTTTGGTTTATCACGCTATGGGTGCCCAAGACAATCGTTTTTAGTGGGACTGACGAAGTGTTACGTAGGGTTACCATATTTTGGAAACGGGAAAGGAGGACACTTTTTTAAGTGTTGTTAAGTGTTTAAGTTTAAACAGATTGATACGATGGAATACAAAATCCACCTACACATCCATACGACGAAGTTTAAGCCCGCCTGGTAATTGTTGACGATTATTATGAATGTATAAACTATTATCAGTCCTATTTAAATCGTACAAGAGGTTCATTAGGGTTAGCATTGAGCACATTTTCAGACTTACAATACGTGAGTAAAATCCGGAAAAATGGTAAATTTACCACTGAATTGCGGTTGGTTGACTAAAAAAAGGGTAACCTTCAGGCACAACTCTCGAATACGATTTTTCTTCTAGATTTTCCGTTGGTTGACAAAACAAGTCGTCGCTTACGTTCGAACTACGAATGTTCGGTTTAGCATAATTTATGCCCATTTTCACTCGAAACTATCCACCATCTTAGTTCTAAAAGATGTCAAGGAGGACGAATTGCCATAAAGGAGGACATTTAGGTGTTCTCGAAAGACATTTTCAAAACCTGAAAAGGGAGGACAATATGGGGGTGGGGGGCGCTAAAACACGATAATTTTTGAAAGGGGGCGCTGGAGGAAAAAAGGTCAAGAACCACTGGTGTAGTACAAGAGGGCAAAGCCTACTCACGGTCACGGAATAGGTAGAACAGCTTCGTCAGAGATCACCTCCGTGTGTCTATCGGTGCTGTCAAATCTTCCGGTAGTTTACAGTGTGCTATTAGCCAAAAAAAGGTCGATAATCACTGTGCCAGGGTGCCGCTGACTATTTTCCCTTTTTAGAGGGTGCCGCGAGGTTGAAAATTCATAAGTTCCCATAAGTGTTCACATGGCCTACTAAAAACACGGCCTTACAGTCTGCCTATTGACCTGAAAATTAAGAGGCCAGTGTAAATCTCACAGTTATACCTACGCATATGGTAAGTAGCGCGCAAGTCAAAACCACAGTGGATTCTGACTAGGATTTATTGTCTTAAGATGATGGAATATCGTTTTAACACGGAAACAATCATTTTAGTCCCAAAACAGCTGCTAGTCAGGTGGTCAATTCACGGATATTACTGCAAAAACTCGTGCGGATGAATACAGTTGTAGTTGTTGTTGTTGAAGTCAAGACATTTGTAGTTGTTCGGGTTGAGCCGTGTGTTGCTGTTCGTCGCATTGCACTTGTTTCTTTCGCTATGTAGAGTATCTTCACGAGCTAAGGGTCAGTGTAATCATTTGATAGGTTAGTTAGCAATCAGGTTACTGTTCCTCGACAGTCAGGGATAGATATCCCTGCTCGACAGTGCCAGCGGTTCAAGTTGACGCGAAGAACGTCGTGTTCGAACGGCTCCATTGTAGTATCATAATCTGCTTGCTCGCTAACATAGTCTTGGATACGGTAGTCTATTTTGACGAATTGTATAACTGGTAGCGTTGGTTCTACGACATTTATAATGACGAAGGCATGTTCATTGTGACTGCTTCTGTAGAATTTCATGAATTGTTGCAAGGCTTGGATAGGGTGCTGTGCCAGAATACTATTTTACTTCGGTGATGTATAATTTGTTGATATTCATTTTCTAGTGTAGTTAATAGGCGATGGTTCTNAAGTGTTGNGTGGTTGGGTGTACTTCTGGATATACTACTGCCAAATCTGCCNAAGTCTCAAGCAGGGGATCAGCATGNTATNTACTATGAGCTATGTTTGGAAAACTTTCCGAAAATCAAGAATGCCATAAAATNNACNGTCAATTGAGGGTGCAGATGCAACATAATGNGATACCTGTGCCTTTACCAACATGGTTCNGCACAAGCAGAAATACTCTGNTCAAAANGAAATGCGAGCTACTAAACTTCCCAAGCTATTTGGATAGTCTAACTGATCCGGATNCCGAAGTAGATATTTTAGAGGAGCTGCGTAATCTANGATACCNCAAGGCTGGCAATACTCTGGCATACTCTGGCAATATGATCCGGTACTGCTTGCTTTTACGTTCTATTTCTTGCCAAGCGNACAAGACACTTTTGGAAANNTTCCCTATGCCATCTTTGANCTGTTTGCGAACAAGACTAAAGGGACTNTTGATTTTTCAAAGGCCATGGAAATTTCTGAGGATGTNATNGTGATGGTGGATGAAATGTATCTGCAAAAANGTGTGCAATATCATGGTGGCAAATNTTATGGTGCTGATGAAGANGGAAATNTTTNCNAAGGCGTNATAGTGAATATGATCAAGGGACTTGAAAAATCGCTTCCTTTAGTCCTACAAATTTTACCAGAAACACAAATTTAAGGTGCCTGGTTAGCGCAAAAGCTGTCTGAGTGCATCACGAAAATCTCGGATCTAGAATTTAATATGAGAGGTATTGTTTCTGACAACCACAGTACCAACGTTCGTGCTTTCAATACACTGTCATCGCAGTTCGGTTCAAACTGTGAGTTGTTCATTTGGAGAAGAACATTCGCAACAATCTACTGAATGCTAGGAGATTTTCCTCTCCATCATTCTATATTAAAGGTGGCGATATATCCATAATAAGCCCTGCTGGTTATATTGCATGGCAGTTGAAGTGTAGCCTAATTCCCGAATGGCTCCAAAGCTAACAAAGAAAGCACTACATCCTGGCCACAACCACAAGCAGAATGTCAACCTGGCACTGGCTATCTTTGATGAAAAAACCATAGCAGCTTGCTCCTAATACCTTCCAGATAAGGCGGATACCTCAAAGTCATACATATGTGGTGGAGTGTTGTAAACAGCAAGCAGAGGTACTCCCCCAATAGCCTTGGTAATGCTGTCATTCTACGGACTGCACCGAGTGTAGCTTATCGCCCACGACTGATGAAACCGAAGAGGAATATGATGAATATTTCAGTTTGGTGGATAGGGGACGGTTGACTGTACCTGCCGTTCAAGTGGCCCATTTTGTATTTGATTCCTTCGCAGTTCTAGATTCGGCTAATCAGTTCACATCTAACCTTTGCACTGTTCCTCTGCGCTGTGCAGCTATACGTGTGTTGAAAGTTGTTTTAGGTAAATCACGAATTGGTTGCAATGTACGTAGTGAAAATTGTACAAATGTCGCGTTCAAGAAAATTGTGAACATTTTTTACAATAATCAGCAAAAATTTGCGAATTCCTCACTCAGGGAAGACTAAGTTCGCCAATTTAAAGAGAGGCAAAGGCAAAAGAAGTGATTGTCCTGTAAGGCTGTGATATCTGTCTTCTAAGGCTCTAATTCAAGAGTTTCTGCACCCATTTTTCTTTGATTATGCAAATCTAAGGCTCTAATTCAAGAGTTTCTGCACCCATTTTTCTTTGATTATGCAAATTTTGTTCCTAATTTTTTGTTATATATTGCTGCAATAGACTGTTTTTACATACATTCTGCACCGGTGTGTTAGTAGAGTACCAGAGACAGGTAGCAATATGACAATATCGCATTTTCTGACCAATTGAGTGCACAGCTGGTAAGGATTGGAAAGTAGACTTTAGGCCTCTTAATTTTCAGGTCAATAGGCAGACTGTAAGGCCGTGTTTTTAGTAGGCCATGGTG
>ATSW01101294.1:0-10295 GCA_000444245.1 Botryllus schlosseri | reverse complement strand
TACAGCAGTGTTGGGATCAAGTCACTACCTTCCAGTCACGAGTCATCTCGAGTCATTGCAGATTTTGACTCGAGTCAAGTCAAGTCAATCGATTTTCCAAGGTGACTCGAGTCAAGTCAAGTCACTCGTTTTTTGGAGGTGACTCGAGTCAAGTCGAGTCAAGTCAAGTCAAGTCAAGTCACGAGTCAAGTCACAATTCAAGTCAAATTGGATCTTCGAAGTATGAGTGATGATTCAAAGTCATTACATTTTGCTGGCCGGGTGAAAGACAGATTAATTGATCATTTTTCTTGAATCAAATAACGAATATCTAGTTAAGTCTAGATGCAAAACGACGTTGTATCCCCCGCGCACACGTAGAACTGCTAATAAAATACGTGAGTAACTTTACAGCTACATGCTATAGTCACTTATTATCAGCCAAAATATAGGACCTAATAAACAAATTGATATGATACGATAGCCTACGATACCCATCTACACACCCGTTAGAATATCAACGCACAAACTATATTTGTTCGATTTAAATCATACAAGAAGTTTGGGAAAGGTGAGCGCTGCGAAACGTAAGCATTGGGCCGCCTAAGAAACAGAGACACATTGCTATTTAGTTAAATGTTCTTCTACTACTACTACTACAGTACTACTACTACTACTACGACAACGTAAGCTGTGCTTGTTCAGTTTGCGGTCCATTTATTCGTGATCTAACAATCGAGGTTCAGTGAAACGGTAAATTGGTGAATGAATCGTTGCTCAGACAGTCTCACAAATGACACCGGTGTATCTCGAACAATCTGAACATACACAAAATACAGTGATTTATTCGACACCGTTTACTTGATGACTTGAATTTGACTCGTAAATTTTGCTCCGAGTCACGAGTCAATGCACATTTTTGAAGCTTCGAGTCAAGTCAAGTCAAGTCATTTTTCCAAAGTGACTCGAGTCAAGTCAAGTCAAGTCATACGAAAAAGTTGACTCGAGTCTGACTCGAGTCAAGTCATGACTCGAGTCATCCCAACACTGGTTACAGGTATTGTTACGTTGTATTGACTGCACTTTCACAGGAGCATTTATCCCCAAACTCCCCGTTTTGAAACTTCGGAAGTTCACCACATTTCATAGCTATAAACACAGTAAGGACATTTTCCAATTAGTCCGAGCACCATGCTAATTAGATATTTCATGGCAATGAAATATCTATATACAATAGACGTGAATACATGTGTCATGTGACGTGACGTCATATTGCCAACTCTAACCCTACATTTACGCGAAGTAATATATTGGTGTACGTACATGATACCTGGCGAATGTACAGGCCACATTATGCCACATTGCTGAAAAAAGCTGAATTTTTGAGCATCACGAAACGTATCAAACGGAACAATCAATGCTATCACAATTCCTTAAAATCCATAAAATTTACCAACAATTTCCACGAGGACTTGCAAGACTTGCAGATGTTACCACAAAATTACGTTTTACAGTAGCCAAAACCCGGAGAAGATTTGGGTTTTATTATGCAATAAGCATACCAAATAAAGATAGATCCCGTGCATCAGCAATACTTTTTATATTAGACAACGATGAATTCTTTGTGTAAATTTTGCTGATGTCAATGAATTGATATAACATTCATTGTGGGCCAAGTTCACAGCAGATTGTCACTAAATGTTCAGAAACGGAAACCTGAATATTTCGGGCCAACTTTTCTAATGGAGCAAATATAATTTTTGAAAAGGGAAATAAGATGCATGTTCGACTGTCCGTTTAGAGCCGAAATTCCTTTCAATCTGCCAGCACTATGCAGAGTGTGAAATTATTTCAAGCCAAGATGTTATAATGACGTGAATATTTATTATATGAAAAGGGTTCACAGTGTAGAATCTACCAAGGTTCGTTTCCGATCGCGAACCTCTAGTTTTCTGAGGTTGACACACCGAACGCGACCGTGAACCTCACGTTTACACCATCCGTAATATTTCCCTATATTTTCAATTGTCAATGTCAATGCATTGTGACGACACAATTAAAGATTTGCGACGTCATGATTAAAATATAACAGAAAAATATGTTTTAAACAAAGGCCACGTTTTGAACATGTTTGTTTTAAAATGCGTTAGTAATTGTAAACCGCTATGAATGTAGCTCAAAAAGTCATATTCAAGTTTAGTATGGTCAGTCACCTTTCATGTATATTATAGATAGGATAGGTAGTGCTAGCTAGCAGAGTTGGATCAGTTACAATAATTCAGTTCAATTATAATTGCAATTACAATTACTGTAAACATGTAATTGACTCGGTAGAGAGGTGGTGTTCTTCAACAACCGTAGCGACGTAATTAGCAACAATCTCAAGCTATTCATGTTTCATTCATGTTACGTAGTATACCCTTTAATTTAAAAAAAACTCGAACGTATTCGAACTATTCCTAATCATGAGTACTGAAAACTACAAACACAGAAAATTGTTTCAACTTGAAAATTTGAAGCGACTGATAACAACCAAAAGTTTGGGCGACTAACAGCGAATAGGCTACAGCACAGTCAATGAAATGCAATCAAACGATTAGGCTGGCTGAGTGAGGATAATGAAATGTAATTGGTAAGGCGTCAGCGATAAGGATGATACCGATAAGGTGTGTAAAATTAAAATAAATGCAAAAGGAAACAACCTCCTGATAACTACAAATTACAACATTTTGGTTCGCATTTACGTTTTCACTTGCTCAGAAACTGTTAGATTGCATTTGATTAACATTAGGGTGCGAAAAGTTTAGATTGGGGTAACATATCTACAAATGCGTGATCAAGTTTGATAAAGCCTTGGTTGGAAACTTCTTTTTGCAATTGTTGCAGCAAGCCTCGGTAGTGGTCAGAGATTTAAAAAAACTCTTGACTGTGGCGTAGGAAATGGTTCAGCACAGGTTTCAGAAGAGTTTATTTGCTGATCATCCATTTTTGAAATATTAAGATTTAGTTTAGCCCACTGGGTCTTTAACTTTTTCAGACACGCCCCTCTTTATGACAGTGAAATAGTTCGTGCCCCCCTTATCGTCATATCACACAATGAAACCAGAATGTTAGCAATCCTTACAGATAGTTTGATGGTATGGAAGGTTATGACTGTTGATGAGAGAATTCTCCAATATGAAATTCGGACTATACNCAGAGCAATAACTATGAAATGGANGTNAATCGCGCNAAGCGCGGAAAAAATTTCAGTTTACNGGAGCTTCGNGCCCCCCTTCAGATGCTTTCACGNCGCCCANGGNNGGCACGCACCCCCAGTTTGAGAACCACTGGTTTAGCCTATATTNTAATTCACAAAGTTTTCTGTTGCNACTGAAGTATGGAAACAGAACACCGATGCAAATAGGCATACTATTACAGGTGGCGACTGTGTACTAAGGCCTTAAGGCCTTGCGGGTTGCGGCCCCTCGTCGTCATCCTGGTCCGTACCGCATTTTCACTGGTGTGACGAATAAATGATTGATTGACTATTTTATGTTGTGATTGTCAGGTTTCCATAACAATTTAATTGAAACTGTAATTGAGCAAAATTTTTATCAAATTACAATTACAATTACAATTACAATTACACAAAATAGAAATGCTTCAATTACAATTACAATTACAAATACAAATGCATGAAAAAATGTAATTAATTACATTTAGCTCAATTACAAATTACAACTGATGCAACTCTGCTATGTAGCAATGAGGGTGTATTGGGCAGAGTGTATGAGATGTGTGAACATGAGATTACATACCCTTGTATGCGTAGTTAATACCTGTACAGTTTGTGTCCCCGTAATTCCATTCGCCTTCTTTGTTTGTGTCATCTGGCCCAGGCTCATCGACACATGTGATCTTTTCCTTCCCGCTATTATAGTAACCCTCATAACAGGTTATTTCACATGTGTCACTGTATTCGCTTCCACTGCCACATCCATCTGCTATAAACCCGTTCGGCACATTTGGAGATGTCTTGCAAGTAATGGCTATGAAAAACATTTCAGTATAAGATTAAAATTTGAAAGTTGTAGATATGCTACTTTTCCAGTCTGACTTGATTTTCTGATTCATTGGTGTATTTGACACAGCTTAGAACACAGATGTGCTGTTCTCGAGGAGAAACGTCAAGAAGAAACGGAGGCTAATTGAGACAGATGTGACAGAGGTTTGCTGTGTGGAAAGTAAACAAACAATGCGACTTTTCATAAAATTTGATTAGTATATTGACCCAATTTCAATGACATGAATATAAGTGTAGCAAATAAAAAATGCAATCATTCTTGCAACATCTGAACTTTAGTCGTAATATAGTCTGTATACAGGCAACTTACGAGTACATGTAATGTCATAGTTCCATTCTCCAGTTGCATTGCTATTACTCGCCAAGTCGGAATCAATACATGTTGCCGTGTTATCTCCATTCCGATGATATCCATCGTTACAGGTTATGATGCATGTTGTATTTACCGCACTATCAGAGTAGCATCCATCGCCAAACTTGCCATTTTGAAAATTCGGCGGTTTACCACATTTTGTAACTATAAATAGAGTAAGGATATTTTCCAATTAGTCCGAGCTCCATGCAAATTTGTCGTTTCACGCTAATGAAGTAATGATTATTAAACATCAACATACCTAGGTTTCTAGATGTCAATATAAATCAGGGGTCGCCAACTCAAAACGGTTCGCAAGCCACTTGTTCAAATTTGGCAGAGGCCGCGGGCCCGTACAGCAACCACGTCAGCACAACGCTGTGCTTTCTAACATGGGAGACGGGCATAGTTACCACAAAAGTAATAATATTTCAGCAAAGAAATACAAATGCAACGAAAGTATCATGGTCAATTGCATTTTGAACTATGAGCTGCGCACGATACGTGCGGATACCTGACGACGCCTTTCATGAACTTAAGCGATCGAGGCTAGCGAGACACGGTAGCCTACTAACTGAATGATTATTATCACCTTTATAGTGTCCTGAATCAGTGTTTCCCAACCGGTGAGTCGCGACGCTATTTCAGATGAGTTGCGTAGGATTTCTGAATGTTACAGTTTTGTAACAATATCGTTGCTACCTTGTCTTCTCACGATTAGACGAGCAAATACACGTTCTCATCGTCTAAAATGAGTTGTTTGTTAAGCGCCACGTTCTCGTGCTCACAGCAATTCGTGAGTCAGTTCTCCGTGACAGTCATTTAGCTTGGAGCGCCCGTATTCCTGAATTATCACGCAACTTGTCGGCATCCAGTTTAACTCATAACTCATGCGACGTATTGTGCGCAGCGATGAGTGGATCTTGATTTTTGAGAATTCAAATCCGTCCGACAGGTTGAGTGTCTGTGAAATAATCCGTCCGAATCGGAAGAATATCACCCAACTATCCGACTATATACCGCTACCCAAATTAGAGTTTTATAGTTGGATCTCGCGATGCAAGCTTCACAAGTCAAATGGGATGCATTTTTTATGTCAGTATGCTTCGTCTTCATGTCATATATGACATAGAAGACGCACAGACAACCCATCAGTTGCTGGCAACGCAATTCTATGAAACATGCCGTGTGATGCACACGATCACAAATTTGGGTGCATTATTTTCTCTGTGGGTCGCATTAGCACTGCGGGGCTCAGATTGCAACGATGGGAATATTGGGTGCCGACCTTGTCGACGGCCCGACATATCACTATCGAAGGTTTTAGCCAATCAGCGATCTTTTTGTAACCGCACTTTACCCAGTCGTGTATATGTTTCGGAAAACATCATGCACAAGAATATCCCCCAACTATCCGACTATATCGGAAAATCTAGTCAAAGAATCCAAAAAAACGTTTCGAAAAACGTTGTAGCGGACTAACAGAGTATCATTTGTACAGATGAGCTGAGATGCAGTTCTGCACTAGAACATCACTAGCTTGATGCCTTGGTCCTGATATAGGTCAAGAGAGCTTATGCCCAAATCCAGTCGAACTATATTTTATTTGTTCACGTGTTATATATCATTTGAGTGGAAAATATGGTACACTTGGTAACCTGTGTTACCAAATAAATGTGATAATATGATTGGCCTTATAGTCTTGTCTACTCCAGTGCTTTTCAACCTGTGGGATGGTACGCACTTGTGCGAATGAAAAATTCGCAGTGAGAATGGCGAAGGTGGTGCGAAAGAATATCCGGATGAGTGCGGATGAAAACCGTAAATAATTGGTAATTTTTCCGACGTGGATTAATTCAAATGAACCTAATAAGAAATTCAAGGCAGTGTCTCCCTAACTTCTGTAGTTGCGACGCAATTATAAATACTTGTATGAATTACGACGCACCGCAATTCGTAGCTTTGAAAAGAACTTTGTCTCTAACAAGCCGTATAGTGAATTAATATTTTCGTACTACAATTGTTTCGTAACCAAAAAGCCTGGTTTGAAAGCCGGTGTAGGGGGAGACATACAGTACATCAGCCCGTCGTAGCCGGGACAGACTGAAGAAAATGACGTCAAATTGACTTTCTGCTTTATTTTGCTGAAGATTCATCATATGTTCGTAATAACAGTTCGATTAGCGCGAGGCACGAGAATAGTAGTAAATACCATCATTAAAGACTCTCATTTGCAAGTTACTGTAACGCCAATTTTTACATTTTCAAGGGTTATTAAAGTATGGGCCGCAAAGGGTATAATTTTGGGTCGACACGGTGCCAGAGCAATTTGTTAATATGTATGTAGTATTTCTTGCATTATTGCAAAAAATCCTGCGATAGTTTTCACGTATCCAAGGTCACTGCGTTTGATACTATATGTAGCCAATAGGCAAGACACACATAAAATATGGCTTGATCATGAGAATCTGCCGAACTTTCGTTTGAATTCATTGTAAGATTTGTCCGACTGGTTTTTCCGGAAAATAGGGTTGAAGACCGTTGGGATGAACTAGTGTAGGGGTGTATAGCGAGCAATTTTNGGTCTATGAGACACATTCATTTTGAGGTCAACCCCTTCTGCATCGGGGCACATGAAGATGTAAAGTTTTGGCCAACATAACGCTGATAAAATGCTGCGCCAAAAACATCAACGGCGACAAAACCTTGGCCAAAAATCACTGTTGCTGGATATGGATATGCTCCGTTGCCGACAGTTGGCACCGAATAGTCCCGTTCTTGCAATCTGAGTAGACCAGGGCTCTTCAACCGGNTGTTTCGTACACCCTGGGGNGTACCATAATTGTGAAAGGGTGTACCACTCAGATGACGTATGCTGGGGTGTACCAGATCCGCNATAAATATATCAATGACTAGCTCTAACAATAAACGGGTAAGTTTATGTTTCAGAACATTGACCGGGTGTGCAACATCGTACAATCTTCATATCAGCTGTAAGTAACATTCCTTTTGTGATGCCATAAGCAAATGCTTTAACTCATCATTTCAACGTTAGTAATGGATTTATTGATTCCTTTTGGAGTAGAACATGATGGAGTTGACATATGTTCAGCTTGCGATATCTGTCTATAATGATTCTCGAGGAAACCGCCGCGAGAGCTCAGAAATAATAAATTACTACTTCTGCGAGATACTTATAAATAACACTGTGTACATAATTGCAGGGGCTTGGCAGGGTGTCTCGGNGGCGTAGAGTTTGAGAAGCATTGTGATAGATGGTGGTCCGGTAATCTCAAGTCCTGGATAGTATTTAGCATTACAAACACGCTGCAGCCAATTCATCCTTATTTTAACAGGCCAGACGTGGCCAACCTGCAGACGTTGCGTGCAGCAGTTAAACAATAATTATGAGGCGCTCAACACATAATAAATTAACGTGTGTTTGCGACCGTCAATATGCAATTTGAATTAGCGAATTGGTTCATAAATCTTTGAATGATTACAATCTTGAAAATTTTACTCACGTGTGGCACGATTCGGGGTGACTTGTCGTGGTCTATAGGAAGCTGGTTATTGAAGGTTTTCGAACTGCTATGAACTTTTAATTTGGATTAAGCTAAAGAGCCGAATACACGGTGTCGTGACTTTCTTGGGTCTTCTTATTTATTCGCGGGACAGAAAATGGGAAAGCGAAAAAAAACTGAAATTAAGTTGAAGCAACGTATGATACGGTTGTGAGCGAGAAAACCTTGGCCGAAAAGGACTGCCCTTATGTTGACCGAAAACCACGAAGTCCAATTGTCCATAGGCAATATTTGCCAGTGAAGAAATACTAATCGGGAATCGGGTGCGTCTTTTTAGTTTGGTACGCTTTGGCGATTTCAATATGTCATCACATAGCAGACGGGAAGTCACGAAATAACAACATGTAACGAAGTAATTATACCAACGGGCCCTCCCGAATATTTCCAAGACAGTACCTCACTCAGCTCCAGCGGTAAAACTGAGTAGGCCACTACGTGGGCCGAGAGAGGTTAAAAAATATAGCAATATATTTGCATTTACCTATATTATTGACCGATTGGATCATGAATCATGAAAAAATGCCGCGATTAGCGCGATTAGGGTACAAACGTTGCCAATTAGTGTATACAAGACATCTCGTGCATCGTTCATCTCGATGGGGGCTTGTCTGGGGGGAAGCCACCAGGAGCTTGGTTTATACCTCTATGGGGGGGGGCGCAACCAACGATTGGGGGATGACGACGGGTTGTTTCGGCCATTCCTAATGCATTTTAATTTATTGATAGAAAAGCGCGGATAGGGGTTTAAAGAGAGTTCAAATCGTATCATGTTTAACATTGTTTCAAAATATGACGGCAAATAAAAATATGATGAGTAATTAGCCGTCACGGGGCCTACGATAGTTAAGTATCGTAGGCCCCGGCCGTCACTTTGTCATTCCCAACATCAACACATCCACTGAGCACCAATTCGTGCAGTTCACTGCTTCAATTTAGAAATAAAATCAATACGCTGGATATTCCAAAATTTCTTACTCGGCCCACCAACATATTTCTGCTTCTCATTTGGCCCGCGGGGAAAAATAATTGCCCACCCCTGCCCTAAACCCAACTTTTACGTTAGCCCTCACCAACCCGTCCGTCTCACCAAAGGCAAAAAAAATTATTTTGACGTTTATAAATTTTGACGCGAGAGGGGGTTTTCGTGAAATAGTTGAAATCAAAACGAGATAAAGAGTTGACTTTTTTATGAGACACTTGCGGGCCTAAGCTAGCAGCCAATTTGTTGCACACCTGAACAAATTGTTCTCAAGTATCTGTATCTTCTTTTTGTATAACAACTTTCGGTTGACTTTTGCGAATGAAATTTATTTTCCTAAAAAAAAGTGTGAATGGAGCTCAAAAAGGTTGACAAGCACTGTCCTACGTGAATTGCAAGATATTGAGGGAGCGATCGTCAGTGCATTTATCTAGCATTTACACTGTATTATGAGATCGTATTGATGAAATCTGATGTGGAAGGCTTCATAATATTGTAGACGACTAGAGATACAATAATCCTTTTCAGAGAGCTTTATTCCACTATCGCAGTTTGGTGCAAAAGGCCATAGTTGCTAAGCACCATAACCCCCATATACATACATACACTATCGCAGTGGTTCCCAACCTTCTTCCACCCACGAACCATTTCGAGGTTTTATGCAGTGCTCGCGTACCACTTACATATGTTACGCGCGATGAAGGCGGTCAAAAATGTCCCCACCGTGTTGAGCTGCCGAAGGCAGCGAGACAGAAAATGAACTGCCCATTTAAAGGCGCAGCATATGATTTCTGTAGTGCAGTGGTTCCCAACCTTTTTCGTCTCGTGCCCCCCTTGAGCTAACGCGCAACCATTTGTTGACTAAGCAATTAATGGCCAAACATATTCAGATATGTCCGAACTATGGCGAATGCGCACTAAACTTTGGTAAAGTACAGTCAAATTTGACCTGTTTTTGACCGTTCGGGTAGCCGCTGACGAATAATAAATCAACAAGTCCGCTTGCTATGGACTTGAGTTGAATCAATGAATTTGGTACGATATGTTTTTCACGTAAGCTCATATGTTGGCTTAAAAAGTTAAACAATTGCACTAGCGGCCTTGTGCTGAATTCGGCTTGACGTTTTCCTGCTTAGTAGCAATTTCGTCGAGAAGCTGTCGCAGAGCTAACAAAATCGTCTCGTGAGCCTCACTTTATCAGGGGGTGGAATCCTCCAAAGAAACATACAGTTGTAAAGAACTAATTTCTATACCATAAAAATCAATAAACCTTGTGAACCCAGTGTATCTTCCGATACAATGCCAACGCCAGATTTCCACTAAAAAATTTAAGAC
>ATSW01101282.1:0-10528 GCA_000444245.1 Botryllus schlosseri | reverse complement strand
GAGCGAGTCTCGTCCGCTGGTGGGCGCGAGGGAGACACGCTCTGACCGACGGGAGGCGAGTCTACGGTGTTCGGACTCGTTCCCGCCGACGTTATCTGTTTCAGATCATCGCGTGTGGTGGGCAAGGGACTTGCCCGGTCCAACCCGGCAAGGAGCTCTTGAGTAGAGTTCGGGCCGCCGGGCAAAGGTGTTTTAAACAATTCCGAAAGCGATGGAATAGGGCCTGGTGAAGAGACAGGGGCCAAACGACTCTTCACTAACGTTTGGGGTGGGGAGGAAGTAAAATCCCTTGGGGGGGAACCACGATTTTTGGGGTTGTGGTACGACGGCCTAGGGACTGTCTACTATCCCCGGCAGTCCGAAGCCAGGCACGGGCGGCAGGTAAGGCCCCAGGGACTGGCCTACGGACCGGGAATCGGCTAATAAGAATTGGGGACGGGGTTCGGGGTGCAGAAGAATTTGGTGACATCACGACTGTTGGCGAGTCGCGCGGCCCAGAGGAGGTAGTAGAAGAAGCGGAGCTATTACTATGAGAAGAAGGATAGAATTTCATGGATTTTACTTTATGTTTAGAATTTTTAGACACGCAGCAAGCACCAGGCCTACTTCTAACGCGAATGTATATCGTCGTCACCGATGTTTGGTAACTATATTTATATAATGATAGCGAGAATACTATCGTAGATTGTATGGAAAACTGATATGTAGCGTATTGAATAATATAACAAAACGCAAGTAAAACGTATTGTGGCACCGTATTCCTATAATATGTTGAGGTCTATGAGGTCTGTGAATTGACATCTACAGTCACGAAAGTTCACTGTTTCCCCTCTTGTTAAGAACAGGTGCCATGCCTTTTCCTTGTTACGTACCAAACTTGGTTTTGTAATGATAACTGGATTCCTGCCATATACGCTTTTTTATATTGTTTTAATCAACCAACGAAATGTTCCACTCGGAAGGAAATAACCTATGCGTGCAACACTTTGTGAAAAAGAGTATGCAGTCACACTATATAGGCGCTATGAGATATCAGAAGCTATTTCAGAGTGACGTTGTGGTTGCGGGTATACGAGTCCGACCGAGGTCGACTCCAGAATTCCTACGTTCCAGGTCTATCTAGGCTCGTCCACGCCGTCCCATCTGTGCAAGCGGTGTCCTGAAAAGGTCTAGAAGTGGGACGTACTACAAGTCGGCAGATACGGAATCAAAATAAAGACAACCGTCCTGGTGTAATTGACCAATGTAGTCGACAATCAACATAAATACAACAAACAAACAAAACCTATTCAGAATTCGTACTCCGGGTTTCGATCGAATATTTCACCGGACGTGATCTAACAGCCTTATTTAAGTGTTTCAATCTACAGCAGTGGTCTCAAACATAAATATACTCGCTGCCCATACAATAGAGGTAGGGATATATTCGATGTATAATTTCCAAATATAGGCCCTATTTGACGGGATTTTACAGAGTGGCATTCCACAAATATCGTGAAATTGTAATGCAGCCTACTGTCGTGATATTCACGCTTGGCACGAGAAAAACAACATTTTCAAATATTTGAATAAAGTTACTTTTGTGCTGGGCATAATTTGTCAAAATAATGAGTTGTGGAAGGAAACCAGGCGAGAGGACAAATGCATCGGGACATCGTAAAAGGTGTCGCGTTATAATATTGCAGCTAGCGGATATGTGACGTGCCACAATTATAGGTAGAATATATTAGAATTTACCAAAGATTGATGTGGTATTAGAGCATTTGCACGGTGTAGCCTAATCGGGTATTCTATTATAGCCCTGATAAGTAGGCTATTGTTCACCTCATTGCCAAAGTCGAATTAAATCAGCGTTAGATTTGCCTTCGATTGCAATAAATCGATAACAACAACTTAAAGATAATAATTATTGTGTCAAAGTAATAGCAGTGTTTTTCCGAAGTTACCCCTTATGCTTTCACTAACATTTCTCATACCCCCGTCCTTTTTCGACACAATTTCTGATGGTACCTATCAAAAAGCCCAGTCGCATAGAACGCGCGTAGCGCGAAGAATATTCAGATGAGTAATTAGCCCAGAAGATATTCCATTTTTTGTTGGTATGCAAAATGACAGTTTCATAGTTTGTTGCGTCCGTGGTCGTATTAGGTCACGGTGTTCAGAGACACAAGTCCTTCTCTGATTTTAACGTTTGACCCGACACAACTCGAGTCGTTTTTATTTTATCCCTAGTCAGTCCTAATTCGAGTAATTTTACGAACGGTCCCGCTCATGTCCAAACCACAATTGCTTTCAAACGCATGTCAGCTTTTGAAAGTGATGTGAGAGTGGAGTTTGACGAGATTTCAGATTTTTGTAATAGTTTTAGAGTGAACTGTAGGTTCTCAAATCTAAACAAAAATGTGGCATTCGAAAATTGAAAATGCCGTCGCGGCCCGCGTGTTTGAGACGCCTGATCTACTAGAGCCACTTTGAGCCAATATTCATTATAAATCGACGTTTTTCTTTGTCTGAATATATACAATCGCTATATAGTTTAGTTCTTTTGGCTACTTCGCGGAAGACACGTTTGTGATTGAATCAGCGTTTACCGTTTAAAATCATTGTTATAAATCCTACGTATGCCCACGTGCTATCGAACGCAGCCTCCAACGTTCCTTCTCACACCATTCGCGCTTATTCTAGTTTGTCGAGAAGAATTTGGATTAAAATGTTGTGTTTGATTCATAATGCGGTGTAATTATGAGGTTAAGTGTGTATTCATGTGGGATGGAGTCAGTTACGACGAAATATGTAAAGTCATACCCAATTTTAACCATTTATCCATTTGCCTCTTTGCGAACATGTCATTGTCGATTTCCACTGTTCAACATACAATAGCGTAGCCCACTTGACCTGTTTGATGCCGCTAAGTACGAATGAGGCAGCGGTTATCGCCTTTTGCTGATGAGTCATACAATAAAGGTACAAAATAATACTGATATCGAATCATACTGCGAAGACGTCGTAGTGAAGATGCCATTGCACCAAAGGTATAGCTTAAGTGAACAGTAACTCGAACGACGAGAACAATATAAAGTGCTATAATGCTAAATTGTATAAGATAACTGGGAATATAACATTTACGCGTCAACTGTAATCGAAATTCCCACAAACCCATTATTTTTATCCCGCTTCGTTGGAAAAGGATGGTCCTCCCCGAATATGTGCAACGAATACGCGTCGTGTACCCAAACCGACTCTTTCACGATCGGCCAGACTTTTGCCGTCAAGAATTTAATGTCTACCATGTATTGATCACTTCCCTCAAATTCTGCGATGAGTTGTCTCATGTTTGGAAGCGATTCGCCGTAACCACCCCACATCCCGCCGTTCATCGGATCCCTCGCATGATTCGGATGATCCCGCATAACGTGGAATGTTCTATTGGATTTCAGCCATTCTTCTGTAGCCTCTCGTCCTCTTGCCAGCATGCGATAGTCGATGTCCAGTACCGTGAAGTACTTGACGGGTTCGGCGGCGATGAGAAATCTCCATGACATACGATTATTGACGCCCCTCCCCGTCATATTCACAAATTTAACGTTGTACGAGCAAAGCTCGTTTGCGATTATAGGGTCCACGGTATTATCGATATACATCCATATCTTCCACCCTGGATATATTGCGTACACTCTTTTCACGTTATCAAGCGCGCCATTCACATATCTCGATTTGTTTCCGTAGAAAGAGTATGCCGCTACGGGTCGAGCCCAAGTCCGATTCTTCGCAATGCTACTCTGCGTTTCGTTAAAGTCCGTCGAATAGAGCTCTTGCGGATTAGTGCAGCGGTCGAAGTAAAATTCTATGCCGTCTCGAATCCAATATGGAAAGTCGCACCGACGGAAACCGTACGGGACTTCGCTCTCCCCGCAGTATTTCTCATCCTGGTTTGTTTGTCCGATTCTGATAGCCAGCGATTTTGCCGGAAAAACACCGGATATATTATCTTTCTTCAGAATTTGATTCCACTCGGATTGAGCGACCATTTCAGGGTAGCGAGAAAGTATTGTTTTCGCAAACTCTTTTTCGAAAGCAATGCCGGTTTTACCGGATACATTGCCTTCGCATACTCCGCCTGTCTTGATGTCACAATCTTTTTCGGAGCTGTGAAGAGTAGCCGAATGAAACAGGGATATGAGTGGACGGTTGTTTTTGTGCACGTGTGTCAATATAAACTCTTTCCAACTTGACATGAAAATCATCTCGCTGTCCGCAAGTAATAGTATTTCGTAACTACTGTGAGTGAATAACTTCAATACATGGCTCACGCGTGATAATTGATGTGTTAGTATTGTTACTTCTCTTCCGTACCACGCACTCAATGATTCGTAGGAGTAGGTGTCACTTCGTTGCTGGAAAACATATATATCCATATCCGGAAATTCGTGATATTGTCTTATCACAGACGCGGTGAATCTGGTGTATCCGATTCGATCACTGAGGGCGATGACCAACATGATGTTACCTGAACCTGCTCTCGGTGTCTTTGACACAATTTCTGAGTATGTGACGTCGCCAACGGATGCCGTAAGATACGGCCGAAATACGAAAAAACTTTCGACAACGACCAAGATAACAATAAGGAATGAAACTGGTATCATATCCTTCCGCATTAGGAATCTCATATTGAATTTCATCTTGACCCACATAAAGCTGTGAAGAGAAGTGTTACATTGTAGTCCGCCTGTAGATTTATGTAGATATTAGAAACACCATAAATATTGAAACAACAGAAACAACTTTGAAATTACCATTATTAATATGTTTTTAGCTCCGGTCGAAGATATACATTAGGGTGGTTAAAAAAGCCCTTGAAGAGAATCTTGGAGGTACAGAACTTCAATATACAATTGAATAGTAGACTCATATTGAAATGAAGACGAATATATTCGGCTGACACTTGTCAGGGGTACTCGGGGCCGTTGACTCTTTCAATTGGGCGCCTTGGAGTCGACTTTTATTAAAATACGCCAACCAAGTCCGTGCCTACAGAAGGAATTTGTTTGCCATCTAAAAATAGTACATTGAGCTTAAGCGCTCTCTCTGCCCCGATTATTCGCAATTTCGTGCCGATGACGTCATATTTCGTGATATTATTGTTGATAGACAATGTTCTTTCCAATTCTCTGCTAGTAGCTGACGATTACCCTCGACAAGTGTCAGCCAAAAATATCGGTTTCAATACGAATATACTTTCAATTGTATACTATAAATAACTATATTTTCAGAATTTTGCATCTATTAGGTTGATCGACTGCACACCAAATTTGTTTCATTTCCAACTGGCGGAAGCGAAGTTATTGTAGTTGAAAATTTTGGAATTGAGTCATACTCGTTTTGCATGTTTTTTGCAGACAACTTAACAGTTTCATGATTTAGTCAGTGAAAAAAGAAAATATTTTTTTATAATAAATTCCAGACTTTCCAACTCTAATAGCTTCACTTCTACTCGTTGGAAGGGAGATAAATTTGGTGTCCATCGTATTTTACAAGCTGTGTTCAAGGGGGAGGGGGATTTTTATGGGCCTTACCTTCGTGAGTGTGAAATGGGATATTTGCATAAATTATAACACAGCTTCATAATTATAAGTCATGACCAATGTTTCCTCTAATTTTTCACGAGTCTGCGCGCACTCGCCAACTAACTGCGCGGTCCCTTGGACAACAGTACGTACCGACTAAAAAAAAGGTCATCACGTCGGCTTTCTTGTGCGCGGCACACGTGTTTCTGTGCGCGGCGACTTGAAAAGCCGTGCGCGGCACGCGCACGCGCGCAGCTTAGAGGGGACAGTGGTCATGAGGAGCACCGATTGAGAGTCGCGGTAAATTTAGCAGGTTCACATGTTCACGGTAATGGTGTGTGTCAAAGAAATGCCGGAATTTCTTACTGTTTGTGTTAACGCATTTCGATTTGCCCAGTGAAATCGCTATTAAAATACAATTATACTACGAAGATCGACACCATTTCCGGTGGTTTAACTGAAACCTGTTTTTACGTCTTTGTTTAAACTGTGAGTGATCAAATAAGATACGCACGGAACACAATCTAACAGGGAACGTACGTGGTTAACGTGCTGGCTGTCGAGTGTACGGAAACCTGCTAATCCTTTAGAAAGGCATGAAAATTTAGCTGAAATGCATGTCGTCTCAGGTAAAATGTCTTTCCGTTTCAACATAGTACTGAAAGTTTCACCCATGTCTAGAGCACGAAAAAGATTTGTCACATGACCATAATCTTCAAACCAACCTACAAATTTTATAATATATCCACAGTGTAGGGCGGTTGTTTTTCAAATACGTTATGTGCAGTTATAGTCGTAGTAATGCAAGTTGTCAGTGCTATTTTGCAGACACGAACGAAGAGAATTATAAATGCCCCACTTAGTACTATACGCAGTTCACGCAATGGAAGTAATCTTGTTTTACGCTTAACAGGGTTGTAAGGACTCGAGTCATGACTCGAATCTAGTCCGACTCGAGTCACGATTTTCTGATGACTGGACTTGACTCGATTCACTTTCTGAAAATACGGAAATGACTCGATTCGACTCGAGTCAATCTGTGTATGGACTCGACATGGACTCGAGTCATTGCGCATGAGCTGAGACATTTCATTATAATTTCGAAGAATAGTAAAGTAACTACACTATTGGGATTTCGTCTATTGGTACTGGTACTTGAAATGAACCAAAAACTGCTAAAAGTGAGGAAAATTAGTATATTATAAATGCGCACCAAACACATATATAGAAAGTGGGTTTACCTAGCGTTACCATATTTTGGAAATGTGAAAAGAGGACACTTTTTCAAAATTTTCAGAGTTACAATGCTGGAGTAAAATCCAGAAATATTAGTAAACTTTTTCCGACTTTGTGGTGGGTTGACTGAAAAAAGGTCATCTTTCTGGTTTTCTATGTGTTTTACGTATGTTGACTAAAATAAAAAGGTCAACTTTACGGCTCAACTCGTGAAGTACTCGCCGGAACGTTACTTCAGTACTGATTTCCTATATCTCAGTCGAATTTCCACTTATATTTGACCAAAATTTTCAAAAAAAGAGGACAAATTCTCAAAAAAGAGGGCATTTGGGCGTCCTCCAAGGACACTTTCAAAAAAGTAAGAGGACGTATGGTCCCTTAGTTTAACAAGACTTCAACTGGAAAATGAGCAGTCAACACATTGACTTGGACTCGGACTCGAGTCATAATATCACGACTCGGACTCGACGACTTGGACTCGGACTTGACTCGGCGGTGAATTGAAAATGACTCGACTTGACTCAAGTCAAATCTATAAAAGTGAGATTGATTTGTGACACAGCGCCTTGTGACTTGGTTACCACCCTGATGCTTAATTCCTTCGCCATTGTGGCTCATATCCCCCCTATCTACTAATTTCTCAGTGTTGCGATATTCGTGACGTTAACATCAGGGTTTGCCTGCAGCCGTGTTTAAATGAGCTCAGGATATATGATATTTAGAATTAGTAACATGACATCATGTGATGCTACGGGTTAGGGTGCCAGCTCACAATGAATATTCTCTATAAGTTAAAAGTTCGCATGAACACAGGCATTCCAGAGGTTCACAGTTCGCAAGGTCGTATCGCATCTTCTAGCAACTGCTACAAGTTGAAATATGGAAATATATCATATAGTTGCCTATAATAGTCAATCAGTCACTGGATTGCTTTGATGTCCACCACATCAAGGTTCTGTATCTATGCTGGTCCTGCCTCACCCTGCCAAACATTCATCTGACCAAGGCACGGAGCAGCGAGACTAGATTATAACGCGGCTTATAAAATACCCTGCCTACATTTGATAAGTCATGTCTGACGGAGTCCCGAAAATAGATACACGCCTTGGACGTACGATAATATAACCGACACGTACCGCTCCTTTGATGCGTAGGCGAGCCATTCTTTTTCAATTAATACCTCCCAGATCCATAAAAGTTTGGTACACCGAACTACGAACAAAACCAAGTCGTTGCTGGCACGGTTACATTGTTCCTCGTAAACTGCTTTTCATTATCTCGTGACACCTGATCTCCTGGCTTGCGATATGGCTACTGTCTTAACCAGTGTTGACACTCCAGGTTCCTGATAAAACAGCAGATTTTTCCAACTATTCCAACAACTTGACCTACTAAACATACACTATACATGGTTATGAATTTGATAGACCAAAAGTATATAGTAAATCATAAACCATGCATGGTTTCAACGAATTCCGTATGAATGGTAGGCAAATTACAAATTCATCACGTGATTCACAAACTTTTGAGATCAGACAATAGTGCCAAGTATATTCTATTTACCCACAAAATTATTATTATTATCATAATCATAACAGTGGAATGAGTGGAGCCTTTTCGCGCCACAATCTGATACAATTTAACGCTACAGAACATTCATATCACACAAATATAGCATACCAAACATGTACTGTACACATAAAAAGTGTAAATAGGTTTTAGAACGTTCATTAGCGACTGTGTACGGCATTTCCTTATTTGGTGTGCTCCTACATTTTCGCCTACGTGCTTACGTGCTTCCATTTGTGCGGTTATATTCAATCATTTTGTTTAATAGGCAATCATTTTGATTTATACCGGAGATACCTTATACCAGTGGTTCTTAACCTTTTTTCCTCCAGCGCCCCCTTTCAAAAATTATCGTGCTCCAGCGCTCCCCACCTCATATTGTAAGGACTGTAATAAAGACAATGGGTAACAGGGAGCACTTCGTCAGCCCCCCTAAAAAAAACGATTTTCTTGGGCACCCACAGCGTGATAAACCAAACTCATGAGAGGGCTTGGCCACCAAGAACCCCGTCGCGTGATTTCGATGGTCAGCAAAGTTTATGTGGCCTGGTTGCCATAGGAGCAACAATTTTCTATAATGCATGAATGAAATAGGTTGTAATTGCATATATATGTCACTACAAACTTTTTATTCTCTCAGCCCACGTAATCAGAATTACCAGTAGCGCTGAGTGAGCTGTTGCATTGGAAAATCAAGGCCACGTAATTAATAATTGAACATATTTGGGCGTGCCCGTTGGTACAATTAAATCGTTACATGTTATTTTGTTACCTCTTGTCCGCTATATAGTCAAAAGTTTTTGAAACGCATAAACGTATTAAACTGAAGTAAGCACGTGATTCAAAATTGGTATTTCGTCACTAGCAAATAATTTTCTCTGATGGATGTTATTTGTCCTGTTGGGAGCAGTTTGCGACGACATGATAATTCGGCACGAGCGATTTAAGCACCTATGGACAATTAGACTTATATCCATCGAAGTTTACGCTCAACATAAGGGCAATCCTCTTCAGCTAAGGTTTTCTCGCTGACGATCTTTTGACACACTTCTCGGAGTCTCATATCCACCGGAACTTCATATGCCTTTGTGCATCGTGGCGTGGTAATGGCCGAAGCCGAAATGTTAATTTCTATTTTCTCTAATTATGCGTATTCTTCCGTGGGGGAGTCGTAAAAACATGACGTTCAATTTATGTTCATTCACCGAAATAATTTAGGGCACACTTCAAGATAATCGATTGGGGGTTTGGGTTGCAGCAGTTTCAGTCTTGGTAAGAGGCCAGAGTTCAGTCGGCCTTTTTGGGACTTTGGTATTTGAAATATTTCGCGCTTCAATCGCGCTCGAGCACCATTCGANTATAANAAACAATATAATATTTGTGTGTGGTATATTCAGGGTCAAATCGAGGTTGGTATATAGCAACAATCGGGCNCAGTCTCANACCCTGTNGTTCGAACCCTCCNGAATTCACATCGGCGATTGGCAATACGGGGAAATTAATGGTATNGGATTTTGTCTTAGTGCTTTNTGTAACTATAAGTAAGTCAACGGAGAATNGGATGCATATATCTTAGTGTTACCATACGTCCTCTTTTAAGAGGCTTTGTCCTCTTTTTTGACTTTTTTGAAAGTGTCCTCGGAAAGTGTCCTCTTTTTAGATTTCCAAAATATGGTAAGCCTAATATATTTGCTCACATTGAATTTAGTACTGTACCCAGTTATTATTTTTAACATGGATGTATTCCAGACAAAGCAACTCATGTTATATAACGTTCATCTGAGGTTGTGAACCACACACGAGATAGTATCATCCTTTATGATACGATGAAGAAATATTTTGACGATTTAATTGGCGATCTAAAAGTGCGCGCAATTCGTTTTATATGAATTATAATAACCCGCTACATTTATAAAAACATATGTAGCAAACATCGTCACGCAGCCCGACCAAAAATTTTTGGATTTGACATGTTTTGTTGGATGTAATTTGTTCTGAATACTCATTAAGGATATGTCCTACTACCACATAATCTACGGCGAAGCCAATTTTCTTCAGCGCCTCCTTATCGCCCCCTGAGCCCAGCGCCCCCCATATCGCCCCCTTCAAAATCGCCAGCGCCCCTTCGGGGGCGCTGGTGGCAAGGTTAAGAACCACTG
>ATSW01101278.1:0-15581 GCA_000444245.1 Botryllus schlosseri | reverse complement strand
CAGCAGTAACTTGCAAATGTGAGTCTGTAGTGATGGTATTTACTATTATCCTCGTGCCTCGCACTAATCAAACAGTTATTACGAAATATGATGATTGTTTAGCGAAAGAAAGCATAAAGTCAGTTTGACGTCATTTTTCCAGCCTGTCGCAGGTTCAGACGGGCTGGTATACGGTATGTCTGCCACTACACAAGCTTCCAAACCATGCTTTTGTTAAAGTAATAATTATAGTGCAAAAATATTAATTCGCTACGGCTTGTGAGAGCTACGATTAGTTGTGCGTCGTAAGTTCAACACGTTTCTACAATCACGTCGCCACAACAAAAGTTACACTGCCCGTGAATTTCCTATCAGGTTTATTTGAATTATTCCAGGTCAGAAAAATTAACAATTATTATTCACGATTTTCATTCGCACACATCCTGAATTTTCATTCGCACCATTCGCACCACCTTCGTCATTCGCACTCCAATTTTTTCATTCGCTTAAGTACCAACCGACACACAGATTGAAAAGCGCTGGTTTGGGCCAACAAGTCATTTCGTGATTTCCAATAAATAATGAGCAGCGAATGATCAATTCAATGTCACGTCCTTAATTCGTTCCTCGCTTGAGTTGTAGCTCAGAAAATTAATAATAGCACGTAGGGTTGCATTTAAAACAAACGGTGTTTGAAACACTTTGTTCAATACATGTTTTGAACAGTGTTTTTAACAAATGCCTTTTTTGATTTGTTTTTTAAAGTTGTATAATTATATCACAACTGTGCATATACTTTCTAAAAAACATGTTGTATGAGCCTACGGACAAATACCATCCTATATAGCCGACGTATATCAATATGGGATAGTTGGAACCCTCAAAATAGCCGGTTCAACTACAATAGTATAGATATTTCGTCAAAGGAGCTATGTTTGCATTATATTTTCAATTGTCAATGTCTATCCACTATGACGTCGTAATTAAATATTCGTGACGTCATGGCTTGAACAAAAACAAAACGAAAAACAATAATGAAACATATTTTGAACAAGGGCCTTGTTTTAAACATCTTATTAAAAATTGATTATTCTTTTAAATGCAACCCTACCAGCACATGTCCATATACGCTAACGGAAAAGCAATATTTAAAGCATCAATATAGATAACACTTTTACAACTACTGCTATACTTGTAATAGAGTAGAAAAGTGTGACATCTACTCGAGTAAAAAATCGGACTTTTATCACCACCTCTTGATGAGAAACGGTAACAGATTTCCGAGAGATCACATATTTTTCTGTTATCGTAGAAGGTGCGTGTTGGTTTGGCATCCATTACGTTTCCACTATATTTGTATTTTATATTTAGCCTATGTATTCTTTATTTTGATTCATGATCTACCAACTTTTGTGACAAGACTTTTTACAAGATATTGCTCACGAAAACTAGACGACGAAGATATAAAACAAAAAAATATCGGTATGAGTTACAGAGTTACAGTCACAGTTGGAACTGTGCAAAGTCCTGAATGAACTTCCGAATGGACTTGGATACTCTGATTTAGTCTACGCCACTTTGTTTGAGTTTACGCCGCATATTACCATGACTGTATAAGGAACAAAGATTGTCACAGCTCCGTAAAGTGGTGCTCTCCACGTGGAATAAGATTGTAGAGCCATCATATAAGTCAGAAGACTGGGCTGAAACTGGAAAGCAAACTGTTCCGGGAAAGCAGCTGTAAAATATGAAGGTATCCCGTTAGTCGTGATAGTTTATCAATCGGATTCACACTATACGACAGTAGCTCGCAACGAGGTAAAGGTAAAATGATGTGACGACATTCAAATGATGGGCAGCATTTGAGAATCGATAATAATCGGTATGATCAGGGGTTCTATTAATGTATCCGCTCAATACATACAACGTGTACTCATACACGATACACTAGACGAAATCCGATGTAGGCCAACTCAACAGAATGAAAGATGCTGAAACGATAAAATATACCGTCTCTTAATCTAACATCACATTGGCAGAACGTCCAAACCAGGACGAAATTGACAAATTCTGTATGAATTCTGACTAAACATGTTTTTCACAACCATTCTGAAAAGACGATTGTTGAAGATGAAACATATTTCGTATTCAAGAAAGCTCGCCAAATTGAAACTTCACAGTCGCTCAACGGCGTATAGGCTGATTTCAACTCGATTTGAGCAAATATTTGATGTACTTTGAATATTTAGAGCAATTAACACGTGTAAGTCATTCAATACTCCTTAGCTTTGACAGTAGCCTGAACCTCGGTGCGCTGGGTAGCTGTTGTTAATAGCTGGAGAGCTGCACTGCTCAAGACAGACTTAGCTACAATATAGGTTGCCAGGTTTTGTCCTCGATTAGGCTATCCCAAATCTACACAATTCAATTCAATTCCAAAACCGATCAAATTTACCATGGCAGTACAGAACGACGCCGTGTTCTCTGTAGTCACTACCAGCATTGGCATTAGCCTCAGTGCAACCTACCATGAACTAAAATGATGTCCTGTTCAATGTGCTTTGCTATTTTCATACAAGTTTATTTGTTTATTTGTCAGAAATGTTAATTACTCAACAACCGGAATGCGGTAGTGACGAGATAGCGCAGTGATATAATCCGCGGCTGCAACACCAATGTGTGCGGGTTCGAGTCCGACCGAGGTCGACTTCCGAATTCCGATAACTAAGTGCAGGAGGTTTGCCTAGGCTCCTCCTCGCCCCCTCATCCGCGTCAGCCGTGTCTTACAAAAGCCTAAAGGTGGGCCGTGCTATAAGTAAGCAGTTACGAAAAATATGAAGAATATCGGCCTGGTGTAAATGACCATAGCAGTCAAAAAACACCATGAATACCTCAAAACAAACAAACATACAAAACCGGAATTCGGAATCAAACTAGCCGCAAGATATACCATATGTATGTATACTATTAGATCAGGGATGGGCAACCTGCGGTCGTAGAATGAATTTTGTGCCGCCATCGACACAAATTCAATCGGTATGCATTGACGGCTGCTAGTATAACACTAGACTTACCTGGTACGATAGCCACAGTGATTATGGCCACCCATAAACCAAAAAGACTGTACGTAAGAGATCGAGTCTTTCTCGTCCGGTTCCAGAACGGCCATTTAATAGCAGCGAAACGTTCTATGCTCAGCAACAACAGATGGAAGATGGATCCCTGAATAAAATTCACATCAGTAAAATGAGTAGATCGTGCATATCATTTTAGCCTCAACCATAATTTATGTCATAGAAGCTACCTCGTCTCCGTATATAAGTTGGCTACCTACGTAGTTTATATGTCCAGTTCATGCCATGGGCTAATATGCCTGGATTTGCATTTAGAACAAAATCAATTTAAACAAACATGTTTAAAACAAGGTTCGATTTTAAAACATTGATTTAAGACATGACGTCACGAATATTGCTGTGAAGCCTCACTTGATTGACATTACCTATTGAAGCAATACGGTAAGCATAGCTCCTTTGACGAGCTATCGATACTATCAACGTTGAACCGAATATTTTAGGCTCATACAACATGTTTTTTAGAAAGTATTCAGGCAATTATGGCGTAATTTTACAACTTGAAAAATCACAATTTTCTTTCAAATGACTTTTGTTTATAACACTATTCAAAAGACGTTTTAAACAAAGTGCAACCCAACATATGACTCTATTACGAGGCGTCGAGACAAAGTGAGCAAATAGAAACTGATGCTTTACGAGTAACGGTGTTGTATTCAGTTCCAGTGTCCAAGGTACAAGACTACAAGTAGCCCTTCCGAAGCATAAATCAGAATATATACAGAAGTTTTTAAAATTAAAATTACTTCAGTAGGAACTTCACTCTATTTTGAATTCTCTACTAGTTTCTGACGATTAACCTTCCGCGGACGAGTATCGGCCAGAGATGGTTGGCCTTTAAATTTTCTTTTGTTTATGATGAGGCAGTATGAGTGGAAAGTACGTTTATAATTATATTCTTTGACACCTGATCAATCCGTTGACATAACGATCAGTGTTACGTGTTAGTTAGTTTTGAAGATTTACAAGGATTTGTGCGCGATGAAATGACGACTTGAACATAAAATATTTTATATAGTGAGATTTTATATCACCCGAATTCACCACAGATGAACATACTCTTGTATTTATTACATTCACCAAGTTAGGTTGAGTTGGGATACGATATTTTGGAATCCGGAAAGATGAGTATACTTTACCAAAACCTAAAAGTTAGTTGAATGACTCTGATTTTGACATATTTCCTAGAAATAATGCTGTGAGAAAAATAACCACTATGATTCGACTGCCGCATTACCCACTATTCAAGTCGCATTTATGATGTTGACTCTAAAAAATTAAAAAGTTCATTTTCCATATTTGTCTCTCACGTGACCCGTCGTTTTATCTCTTTTAGGCCGAAATTGATAGTCTTCGGCGGTGATTCTGCGTATTTCAGGCTAAATATGATGATCAATTGTTAAAAAAAGAGGACATTAGCGCGAACAGGGGAAATTTCTTTGAAAATGATGACCAATCCTCCTGAAGGAGGACATACGGTGACCCTTGGTCAAACCCTGGCACTCAAACTATGGGGCAATCTCTTGTTACCGATAATTTTCATACAGCTCAAAAAGTACACAGATGCACGGCATGAGTTACAGAGAAAGGCATCTGGAATTCGATTTTTATGGTTCCAGACTTGGGAAAAGAACTGAAAAACACGACGTTTTTAACGCAGGACAATGCCTAACATCCCTAACCGGCACCCTATATCCATATATCAACTTCAACCGGTACGTGAATAGATGCATCATTCTGTTCATACACAAATATGTACTGCAACTCTGGGTTTTATTTAAATGCCTCACCACTATGGACACGTTTAGAAGAGCTCCAAAAAATATTGCGAAGGGCGAGTTGATTGTGTTGCCGGGATACGAAACAAAATCCTCCACCGTAACCGTTGACATCCATGCCATCGCGGACAGCACTGTGCAGAGCAATAAGAATCCAACAATTCCGTCAGCTAAGGCCATCGACGCTTCAACGAAAAAGTAATGCGCAGAAATAAGATAAATGTAACATATATTCGAGTATAAAGAAATTCATGTTTCTATGGGTGTCGCAATATTTGGGGAGAAAATATTCATGCAGAATCACTTATATATCTGTCACATCTAATGCTAAGGTTAAGTAATATTGGCTTTCTATAGCAGAATATTCGATTGTGAATGAGCAAACGAATCGTAAATTGGCAGTATTGCTGGATTTTACGGATGATGGATGATATCTTCCTAGTGTTCGTAAAAAGTCCACTCTTTGAGTCACAAGTCATATTGAGTCTTTGGGCATATTGACTCAAGTCAACTTTTTGGAAGACGGCTCGAGCGAAGTCTAGGCAGTCAATTTTCGGAGTTGACTCAGGTCATGTCCAGTTATCGAAGTCCGGGACATTATAATAAATCCGCCGAGCAAACCGATTATTCAAGTCATTGTATTTAAGTCGATGATTGAAGTACGGACTTATTAGCTATGTGAATATACAACGTGAATTTAGTAACAAATGTAGTAACTATGTTTTCATAACGGCGCGGTATCNCTCACAATTATACATAGAACAGCTCAACTTCATTGNTANCTGTCTATAAGTCTACCTNTACATGGGGGGTACCATAGATCCAAGCATATCAACCATGGTATAACCAGGGCCAAAACAGTATTTCNACAGCCCCCCCCCTTCCAAAAAAAAGAAAAATAACACATTGGTCTTGCCCCCTTTACGATCAGGGACACAGATTTCTGGATGCATCGTTCCCCGTCATGNAGGTGGGCATTTTACCACTACCAATAAAACACTTTTTACTGTTATATGGGTTCTGCGTGCTCGTGTACGCAGTCACGCGGACCGCGAACAAATTTCGTCTTCAGGATTGAATTTGTCAGTTATATTGGTAATTGCTATGACTTTGTGATCCTCTCTATCTAATGGTAGAGCTGATGGATGTGTTGACTTCAGCTAGCGAGCGCNGGATTATTCCGCGACNATGGACAATTGACAATTGGCAATATAAATATTGATGGTTTCAGCCATCATGCAGTGGTCATATTCTGCTAAGGTTCCGTTTGTTGGCNGAAACTTCGCGAAGTCGTTTGTTGGCCGANACTTCAAAAGTTTGGGTATGTCTTGGAGCGGTATTGAGGGCTCTGGGATGTATGTATATTACATGATAAGTATGTTTTATTTTCTCAGAGCGCTGGGGGTACCTATAATAAATATTATGTAACACATTGAATTAAATCCCGCTNCCGGGTCGTAAACCTATCGGACCTCAACACAATGAACACAACTTCATTTAACCTTTGTGCTGGGTCAGTGGTTCTCCGCCGGACNTGTCGGTCCGTGAAGCATTTTCAGGGGGTCCGTGAGACCTCCAAATTTGCAAAATGATTGGTAACCAGATTTTAAATTTNTAAAAGCAAGGAAATCACGAGGAAGCTGTGCTTCATCACTGCTAAAACTTCNGGAGTTATATCCACAGAAATATTGTCTGATACGAAATATCCCAAATGTCGTTGGTAGTGGTACGCGTAATTATATTACCTCCGCTAGGTCCTGTCTTTTTATCAAATCGAAGGCGCAGATTTTTAAAACACCACCACGTATTTCGAGCTGCTGCTAACTTTGCTTTGGAATGATATAAGTCTACCCGAATTCTACGTATCTAGTAAAATGTTGTTTTCAGGACCATTCATTTTGTCGGTGTTTATCACTCGCCTATAGTTATTATTTGCACAAGACATCAGGAGACTGTTGCACGATAATGGAGAAAAATTTGCACTAAAACTTGAGGGATCCGCGGGAGTCCGTGACGGCCCAAAAGGGGCCCACGAAGATAAAAAAATGTTGAAAATCATCTNGCTAGGCGATAGGGTGATTATGTATTTGGTTTTCTATTATTTCTTTCTGCGANNAATTGATTAAGTGATATAGTGAATACATTGTAAGATAATGTTAGGGATGTATCAGGCGNGCGGGAAAGGCATTTTTAACATTGTGAAAAAGGAGTATATTATCCATGCGACTTGTATGTACACAGTGGAAAAGTCAATAATATACTCAGTTACTGTGATGTTATCGTTTCCAAATGTTACTACCACCCGCGAATAAATTAATCTAAAATTTCGGTTAAGACGCTTTTACATATGTGGCGTAAAGTGCTAGGAATGTGAAGTCCCATTTTATNCTCATTCTGANTTGATCGCAAACCGTTTGGTCGTTTNCAACATATTTAATACTTAGATTCTCCTAANCGTCATGGGTTACTGTTTTCGGTCCGATACCAACTTTACATAAATCATTTAACTTTCNAAGCTTCTCGATGGTGTCTACTCAGTNNAAATCTTGAATATTCGAATTGAAATCGCGTCAATACTGATGCCGGTCAAAGTTANAAGNTAACTAAGCTAGATTGCGANAAGTCCGTCACATATCAAACCTNAACACTATTAAATATTCAACATCANTAAAATGAGCTCACCTTTNATGGCGTGATGCTGTTTTCTCATCGTCGGATTCGTGGCAACCAATCCAAGTATTAAAGCATTTACACTTATTATTGCTCCCGCGAGTATAGCGACAATCATTCCAAAAATCACAGCCGCCCACGNNTTAGTGCAAANCCAAACATCCACCTCATTTTTACACAGCTCTTCTTCGAGAAAGAGGGGATAGCTGCATAGCCGGGAAATATTGGAAAATTGCCTTTGAATGGTAAACAGTTAACGANTGGGTATGGTTCAACGGGTGCGTATTAGGGTTGTTCAAAAATAACTTTGTTTTCCNGATTACACCCATTCACTGAGTAAATTGTCAGGTTACCCTAACATACGCTGCCCNAAAAAATTGGTTCAAAACTAACAAGTATAAACAGCCGCAAAGCCAGTAAAAATTTTAATTNATCTGAAAAAACTTTNAAAAAAAATTGTTGAGTTTTATGCGAAAACGATGCAAAACNAATTTGACTAAATTCCAGCTANTGGAAGCGGAGTTNTTTGAGTTTTTCCTTGATAATTCCCGGATTATTCTTGATTAGTGGATAAAATCCGGGGATTTCATGCGGTTGAAGAAAAAATTNAATTTTTTTTNNAANATTTTCTATTAAATNAAAAATTTTGATTGNCTATGCACCGGCTTATGGTTGTTAGAATTGAACCAAATTTGATGATCAGCGTTTTATAGANTAACCTGATTNTTTAATCGGTAGAAAGAATTTTTTTTNAAACCTAGAGCATATTGTTCAATTTTAGTTATGCGCCAGCATTGCATAACATGCACACTCGGTGTGACGAAGTGTAGGGGAGACCGGAGAAAATTGTAACACTTTTTGTATGTCCTAACATTACGTGTTTTNTCTAATGGAAATTTCATTTCCAACGATTTATATAAAGAGCCAACAANTCGATAGTTGATATAAAAACTGAAATAAATCTNAATCAACTATCGTTTCAGGATATTTTGGGTCGCGAAAATCGCCNCTCAAATGNTTNAGTCGCGCCGTACGAATGGACAATTGAAAAAACGAAATGAACGACGAAAACGGGAGCAGAAATTGTATACAAGAATTGAATACAACATCACCCTTCGTGCTTTCTCTATGAGCTCATAGTATACCGGAAAATATTCATTCCATCATCTACCTACACATATTCTGGTGCTGCTGTTATTCAGGGGGCAGAATAGGTCGGGCCTTCGGTCACCTTCATTCAACGGGCTGGAATATCTTTGATGAATGGGCCGATGATAGAGTAGCAAAACGAGGATTCAACAATGTGTGAAATTAAAGATAATGGCCTTCTTCTGCTTTGTACAAAATTATAATAAATTGTTCATACGAAATGAAAAAAAGGTATGTGGGACATGCTCAAAGTCAGGGGATTAGGATTTAGTCATGGTCAAGTTCATAAGTGACCATTGAAGGTCGACACACCAAAAGCCGGTGAACATGCGGCCCGCAACCCCGTTCTTGCGGCCCGCGAAAGTCTAAAGAAACTTTGATAAAATTGATAGAATGGGTACTACAAATCGAATTTAATGCAGGGACCTTATAAAAGTTTTTTTAGTATATTTCACCATGATGATTCTAAGGCATTGGTTCTCAACCTGAGGGACACGTGCCCCTTGGAGTCGTGAGGGTATCTGAAGGGGCTCGCGAAGCTGAGCTCAACTGAAGATTTTTTCGCGCTCCGCGCGATTCATTTCCAGTTCATAATTTTTTAGTATGAATTTCATATATAAAAATCTCTCATCAATAGTCGTAACCTCTCATGCCGCCAAACTATCCGTTAGGTTCGCTATAGCATCCTGGTTATTATTATTATTGGTACAACACAGTGGCGCCTATCGCTTTTTTCAGGCTATGTGCTGCCACGACATGAATTGTGATAATTTTCATAGTGTCTTTGCCTTTCGTAATCTTGGGGACGGCTTTCATTCTCTTCTCCCAGTCACCCTCACTACCACGCGCCCCCAGCGTTATCTCAGCTGCCGACTTGTACCACGGCTCACTTTTCGGTCTGGGCTTTTCAACCCACTAGCCTAAGCATATATATTATCTCTATGTCCTGACTATATAATCAAATACCAGCAATATTGCGTTTTGGTTTATAATCCTAATTTTATATAGTGCGGCCCGCGAATGGATTCAGATGTTGAATGCGGCCCGCGAGCTCAAAAGTTTTCCCACCCCTGATCTAGATATATAACGTTGTAACCAATTGATTTATTATTATTCTGAACAAATTATGCCAGACCACAAAAAGTTACGCAAGTATCCAAAAGTTCGATTCTTTCAAATTATTCCAGGATTTCATGTCGTAGCTCAACGTAACGTCAAAAATGTTAGGAGATGAACTACCACATGCGCAGTTAAAACATCCCCTAGTTACATTTGTCCCCGTTCTCCCCTACGAATAATTCGTCGACGATAACCAGCTGTATTTCATACCAATCTCTTTTATAAACGGGCGCAGCAGCAAGGACCACAATGTCGTCGAGCTCCGCTAATGTCCATGGTATCGGGATGTCGACGAGGAATCTTTCATTAAGTGCACTACCTTCATTAACATCGCTTGAACTTTCTTCGTTGCTTTGCATGCCACTATATCCGCTTGCAATGCCGTAATCGTGCATAGCGATAGAAATATGAAATACGGCGTTTGCAATCTTGGTTTACAAATGTTTCAATACAGTAGGCTCACCATATTTTGGAAATCTAAAAATAGGACAATTTTTCAGAAAACTGCAACTTGCAAAACCGGAGTAGAGTTTTTTCCCACTTTGTGATCGGTTGACTAAAAAAAAGGTCATCTTTTCCGCTCAGTGCTCAAAATACCGTTTTTCTCTCCACATTGCCAGGTGGATGACTACAAAAAGTCATATTTTCGTTCAGAGCTAAAATCTCCGGTTTTCACTCCGAAATACCCACCGGAGCTCTACTTATGTGCTAATTTGCGGCATATCACTCGCAATTTGCTCCAAATCTGACCTAAGTTTTCAAAAAAGTCAAAAAAGAGGAGAAATCCTCTTAAAAGATGACGTATGGTCAGCCTACAATACGGTATAATCAGGAATTACCTAAAATCCGTAGCCTGTGATCACCTAAATAGCTGTTCGGGTTGAAACATACCGAGATGCAGCCTATAGCAGCAAAGTTTCATGATAACCATACACTCTCAATAATTTATACGTTGTTTAGTTGTAATCGGCCGAACTACAATTTGGGCAGTTTTGGAGAGAGTCCTGCATTGAGCTCAATCAACCTACCGAAAACAGCTTAGTATTTATATGGCAAAGAGTTACCTAAACACATCGAGATCAATCGTGATCGGTTGATACCGAGAATGCTATCACCAAGAATGGTATTACGGAGAACTCGCTTTCCGATATTAGAGGTGTAAAACAAGTGGCATACGCCACTGGACCTATATTTTAATATTACTGTGATATGTGTAATGCGCACGATGTCGTTTACACGAGCAACTGCGTTGTAACATGGGATTGATTGTTGTCGTAACTCGATTTCGGTGTGAAATTATACGCTATATTATGCATGCGAAGAATACGTAAAATATGGAATGCAGGCCGATCTAGCTAAATCCAGTCCGTTTACTGGCCAAGCCCGTAGGACTAACGGAAGGACTCATATACTATATTGTCCGCGAACGAAATAGTCGATAAGATCAGTACTATTTTTGACGATGCATGATCCATCTCAGTTTTGTGTTAATCTTCCTTTTTCTGCCAGCATTACACGATTAACGACAGTAAGTTGAAATTAGAGGAATTTAGATCACAGATGTTGAAATTACCGAATCCATATGTGCGTACATTCAGTGTCGAATCTCAGGTAACCTATAGATCTCGTTCTCGGTCATATCCATTCTGGATTGGGTCTTTCTCGCTAATTTCCATTATTGATTTGTTTGTTCTCGTTCGTGCCAATCTCTACACTAGCATTCTCGATATTACTATGTAACCTAAAACAATATAACCCTGGAGGCTGGAGATGACCCTGCATCACGGGAGATTATTTTTGTATTTCGGATAAAGAGATCGGTAAGTGCGGAGGGGATAGGCAAATTCCCTTGTCTGACTCCGATTCTGTTTTCAGTTCTCTGGTCCGGCTCCGATTCGGCTCCAGCCGTATCAGAAAAAGTCCGCCCGGATATCTCTACGACGGTGCGGTGGTTCTGTGGATTTATAAATATGGTTCGTTTATTTTGCACTGGCTTGACGGTTACTGACGCGTGGTTGGTAGCTGTTCAATTACAAAAGTCATTCTCATTAAATAAAGATTCTGGCCGTATCAAAAAAGTACTGATCCAGGTCCGATCCGAATCTAGCCGTATCAGAAAAAGTACTCCTCCATCTACGGCCAATATCGACAGAATCGGGCCGGATGGACAATCTGGCTCCGGTCCATATTCCGCACTTATAGGTAGGCTCTCCACTTAAACTACAGGTTCACACGTACTCGGCACTGACGAGGATATTTCAATGTCGTTGATTCCTTTCACTGTCAATATAATTATTCATTATTACCAATTTCATGATCTACACTCTGTCACAGGCCTTTATCAAGATTAAACCCGCGAAATAAGCATCACTTTCCCTTCAGACGTACCTGGAACACGATTTTTGGTCATACCGAAGTATTGAAAGTAGTCACCGTAAATAGTAATATTTCAAAATAATGTAAATAACATGTCAGTAGTGCACGTACTTCGGAATGGACTCAAAGTTGGCGTGTAGCGCTATTTAAAGCACTTAGCTAGGACGAAAAGAGAGATGGAACAACGACGATGACGACGAGTATCAAAACAAGGATGATCGAACTGACGGGAATAACGACAATGATGTAGGAACGTCGGAACCAAGAGCGAGGATGTCCGACCAGAGTGAAGAAAAATTGCGATACACGACTGTGTGTGGGTGTGAGAGTATGAATGTGAGAGTGAATTGAATATTTATTGTGCCCGTTCCCTTTCATGCGTGTGTATGCTGAGAAACTATGCGTGATATTTTTTAAATATCATATATTCTATTCTACTTTTACCTTTGAATGTATTGCAATTCTTTATGAAATAAACTTTAAAAAAATAAAACACTTTAAGGAATGTGACAATTTTATCCGTGAGTGAGGGAAATTATAAAAAAAAGTTATTTTTGAATAGCCATATGCATACGCATAACGCAATTATATTAAAATATAGGTCTAATGTCCTGTCTAACTGGTTTTGCACCTCTAATAACAGAAAGTGAGTTTTTCGTAATAGTATTCTCGGTGCTAGTATTCTCGGTATCGGCAGATCACGATTGTTCTCGATCTGCTCAGGTAACTCCTTGCCTTACAAATACTATGCTGTTTTCGGTATCCTGACTGAGCTCAATCCAGGGCTCTCTCTAAAACTGCTCCAATAGCAGTTCAGCCGATGGCTACTAAACCAACGTATAAATTATTGAGATTGTATGATTTCGTGAAAGGGTATAAATTATGGAGATTGTATGGTTGTTTTGAAATCATTATTACAGCCAATCTTGGAATCAGTGGGGTAAGGAAACTACTCCCAATTTGATATTCACCTAGAGAGCAATTCAGTTCGCTAAATAAAAGTTGAAATACGCCTCTGTTCAGTGTACAGAGATGAAACGTTTTTCAGCTCATATCGCATAATCCGTAGCCTACTCTGAGAGAAAAACAACACGTTAAATAATTAATGGTGATGTATAAAACGTATAAATAGGCCTACATAATCATGCTTCCGTGGGTTCTTCAGACAAAGGTATGTATAGCACAAGTGACTGCACTCAGTGCACTGGTACGAATTTGTTATGAATGACTCCTCCCGTCACTGTCAACATTTTCTGATGGCGCAGGCAAAGTCGAACCAGAGCGCTCTCTCTCTAATTAAGGAGTGGACATCGAATTTGAGGATCAATACACGATTAAAAATAAAAGATTGGTTTTAAAATTTGCAATACAAGTGAACTATTCAGACAGTCGTTGATGTTGGTATTAAGTTGCGTGTGACAGGAGGGTTTCTCTCAAAGAAAAATTCTACATATATGGCGTGCCGCAGCAGTTGCAAAATCTCCTTATTTTCGACTTGCGTCCTCATTTTGTTTTATTTTCTACCACTACAGAACTTCGATCGTTTTCCTCTGGTATCTGTGTTGCATAATATTCTAAAATTATGCTTTTGCGTCGAGATGTTATGACATCATAAAGGAAATGAACTATGGTGACGTACACACCATAAGGTTTGACTTGTAAGTAGGGCTGGGCGAAATCGAGTACCTGAGTGATTCGATTCTGAATCACGTAATATGCTTCGAGTCGAGTAGTCGAGTATCACTCATTATGACGTCATAACAGAATATGTGTCAAAGTTCAAATATGTACCGTTTATGCCCCCACAAACAATATACGGCCTTTTATCCATCTCATAAATGATACATTGACTATACCGATTTCGTTCCACTTGGTGACAATGTTTCCTGATAATCATGACTTCGGAAATGTGCTACGTCCAGTAACCTTCGTAGCTTTTTACTATATGTTTCGTATGCTGCGATACGGCCAATCAATGATTCAAGGCTTCAACAGTGCAAATTACCATCGAAACTATAATTCTCGTTGATAAATTAACTTTCAGTGGCGAGAAGCGTATAATTTTAGTACTCGAAAAAATCGTATTTTACTACTCGACTCGAATCATTAAAATTAATACTCGATTCAGATTCGAGTACTTGAATCATTGTGCCCAGCCCTACTTGTAAGTGGTGAGATAGCTAGGGCAGTGAGTGGTTTCGTCTGTACCAAGCTACCATGGCGGACGTCATTTTAGCAGTAAACAGCAGTACCAGGTTCCTCCTGTTTGGTGTACGGCAGAATAAGCCCAAGCCGTTGGAATGCAGCATTTATTGAGTAGTGAAAAAAGGCGCAGTGCAGTCGACACATTGGTTAAAAAGTAGTACTTATCATTGATAAATTCTTCTAAATTATATTGCACTTGCGCCCATAGTTTTAGCTACTAATAAGGGTAAATCTGATTAGTTGAAATGAGCAGGCGAAAAAACGCTTTTCGTGACGATTATGAGAGAGAATTCAAAGTTATCTAACGAAGCTTGAAGGGCGAGTGTTTCGCAATATCTGTAATTGTGACATTCACTTGGAGCTGGATGGCATAGGAAAGACGGCTATTTCATCTCACATTGATACCCCAAAACACAAGAAGAGTGTCATAATAATTAATTTGAGCTAGTCGATGAATAATTTCCCACAAGTCGATCAGCACCAACGACCACAGACGACAAGGCAGCTGCTGCAGAGGGTACCTGGGCATTCAATTCCGCCAACCACAGGCAATCATTCCTCACCAAGGATTGCGCATCGCAATTGTTCACAGCAATATTCCCCGATTCCCACATCGCAAATAAGTTTTCTTCGGCCAGGACCAATCGTCCAAGCAATGTCCCCTATAATTTTTGACGACCCTTGGACAAGAGTGCGTAACGAATGAAAAAAAAGGTCATCACTTCGAATTATTTGTGCGTAACTTAGATTTTCTATGCGCAGCGACCGCCTTTTTTTTTATATCTTGGTTGACGCCTCTGATCACAACGAGGTGAAGAAGTTTGGTTTATCACCCTATGGGAGGAGGGGGTTAGACCGACGTTTTCGGGGAGCGGGGGCTGGGGAAGTGCTGTTGCGGCCCAGAGTAAAGGTAAACGTAGACCTGAGCTGTCGTGAGATCCATGAAGCACTTTCTAATAACAGGGAGTTGCTGGAACAGGTTGTTTCTGACGAAAAGTATGGAATGTGATACGTCACGGCTCGTATAAATATAAAGTATATGTTCAAAAACGCTTTTTCATGCTAATCTAATTTTCGACTGTCCTTATTTTTGCGTCCATGTCGATGGCAACCCTGATTACTGGTGTGGAACTATTTCGGTGTGGCGAGAGAGAACCCCCCATTGTTTATATAT
>ATSW01101274.1:0-10530 GCA_000444245.1 Botryllus schlosseri | reverse complement strand
CACTCGTCAGGGGTAATCGTCAGCAACTAGTAGAGAATTGGAAAGAACATGGTATATCAACAATCGTATCACCATGGCCCATGGCCTACCCTTTCTGAACCCTTGCTCTAATCACTGCATTAAAGAAAACTGCATAAACGGCGTACGGAGCAGAAATTCAACACGATTCATGTTCGCAATTGACCTGGCTAACAATCTGCAGACATAAGACTATAACTTGAGATAACCGGAAAGGTCAACGAGTTCAGACACAAACGCCATTGTTATCTCATAGATTGGGCCTGTCATATTGAATCCAACCAACACATCATTCTAAATTTGAAGAAGACGAAAGCAGCCTCGGAATTTAGGTCTCGGAACAACACTGAGCAGATTTTGGCCTTGAAACTGGAGACTGTGACATAAGACAAATGGCTTACTGTCTAGAAGTCTGTTGCTAAATCGGCATTGGCAAATATAATACCGAATGAATGCTGTGAACTTATCGATAAGTAGCCTCATGACCCTTTTCGGTATGGTACTGTCAAAATTAATACGAACAGCCTGTTCGAAACAGACCAACACAAAATTTTGCGTAAAAATTTACTGAGGAATGGGCTGATCAAGTGATCAGCTGTTAGCCGTCATCGAAAACGAAATAGCTTTCGCGCTTGATAGGGGGCTGTAAGCTTAAAGGCCACAATTTCACGATGAAATTGACATTGGAGAATTTAAAGTAAAAGTAAATATTTGAATTCATAACGAGAATGTTAGTTAACTGTTTCATGATATCATCGTCTCATCACCTATCTCAGTATGAAACACAGTTAACGTTAGCACATAGACACACCGGCTTTTGCGTGAAATCCTCAATGCGTTAGGTAGGCTATAGTGTCAGATCGGCGCACATCTCTATACCATACTCGACCTCGATAACGAAATTACTGTCCTAATCATTGAGTGTCAACCTTGAGACTTGGCACAGCGTTCGATACTAAAATCAAGACACACCGTGCAAAAGCTCATGACAGATCTAGGTAAGGAGCATCGTTAAAATCAACAGAGACCAATACCGGCTTTGCGTAAAATCTGTTAGCGATAAATGACGAGGCAGCTCTCACTCGACTTAGGAAACGAAATTACCACTAACATAGTTCAGTGACAAACTTAAAACTTGGTACAGCGTTCGATACTAACATTAAGACTTACCGTGCCAAATTTCATGACCGATCTCGGTATGGAACATCGTCAAAATCAATGAACACCAATACCGGCTTTTGAGTTAAAATCTGTTTGCGATACATGACGGATCAGCACACACTCAATTTCGGAAACGGAATTACTACCCTAATCTTTAAGTACCAACCCTGAGACTTGGGGCAGTGTTAAATACCACCATCACGACATAACACACCAAGTTTCAAGAATTATCATGGTGTGAAACACCGTCAAAATGGACCTATACCAGCAAAGATTGACTCAACGAATATGACGGTAACCGAGTTCAGATATAGATACGATTTTTACATCAGACCTTAAGGGCAACCATGCTGTGTTGCCCCAACTGCTCAGCAATTTTATGAATAGGAGAGAGTAAATCACCGTTTCTTCATTGTGCGCGGCTTTGAGATAAGAGACAGTGAAAGCTTGTTTTGAGCGCTACCGGGGCATGCCCCGGCTAGGCATTCGCAAAGCGAAAACACGAAGAGAATTCGATTTTCGCAGAGACTTCGCTATATATGGGCATTTACAAGCGAAAGCACAAGAAGAATGAGATTTTCGCGGTGATTTCGGTATATCTTGATTGCTGTGCGTCTATAAATGATAAATAATTGCTATTGAACCGAATTTTAGGTGGGGCAATGCTCCAGTTGCCCTATAGGACGAGCCGCCACTGTCTAATACTCAGATTATGTCGGCCATTGCAATAGGTACGGGTGCTCTGAATACAATAGGCGCCGTGAATGAGGCAGAAGCCTGGCTGGAATGGAAAAAGACATTCCTGATCTTTATCAATGCGGCAGGTCATGCTGAATCACCTGGGCGCCAGAAAGTTGGACTATTACTGAATCATATAGGCAAGGAAGGACAGGAGTTATACCACGAGGAATTCGTGTTTACTGAAGAAGTCGCAGCATCAGACGGTGTGGAAGCAGTTGCAGCAGGAGACGAAAATGACCTTGATACCGTCTTGAAGAAGTCTGATGAACGTTTCAAGGTTCGGGATGGCAGGATTGAAGCACAACTTCATTTCTTCCATTTCTTACAACGCAAGGAGGGTGAATCATTTGCATCGTGGGTACATACAGTCAAAAAGGCTGCACGAAAATGCCAATTCCCTCCAGCAGTATATGACGTAACTGTTCGGGTTAAACTTATAGTCGGGTACGTAGATGATACTGAGATGTTGGGCAAGCTATCTGGAATCGAATTTGATAAGTTAACGTCTCAGAAGATTATCGACGTTGTGACTGCCCGAGAGGCGTGACAGAACAATATCGGAGGTCTGCACCTACAGCAATAGAAGCGGACAAAGCGGACAGCGAACAAAGCGAGACCTCAAACCTCTAAGAATCCTACAGTTAAAACTGTGCCTTTAATAAACTGCACATTTTGCGGTCGACGGCACAAAGAGGCAAAGAGTTCTGCCAAGCAACCTCGGTAAAATGCTACAGATGTGATAAAACGGGAGATTATATCGAAAGGTGCAGAAGTAGAAATGTACGCGTGCTGGATAGTGAAACGGTAGAAGATGAACTAACCGCAGGGTGTAATGATGAGAAAAAATTTCCAGATGCAATGTGTGGAAGGTTGGGCGCAATCCAAGAAGCAGAAGCATCGATAGGTTCAGCACATGCTAATAAGACTATCCAGTGGACTATCATGTTGAGGGTCGTTAACAACACTCTCAAATGGATTATTGATTCTGGAGCGGAAGTGTCCGTCATGCCGCGGCGATTGTACAAGAGGCAATATGGGCCTATACAGAAACCTGATAGACGGCACATTGGTGTTAATCGACAACGTCTCAATACTGTCGGTTATGTACGGATGAAACTCCGCACCGACTTCAAGACGTTAACAGAGAAAGTCTACATTGTGTCGGATGCAGATAAGCTAATCCTTGGAGCTCCTGCTATACTGGAACTTGGACTCCTTCAAGAGTGCGCGGACGTTCAAGTATCCATCAGGCAGTCAAACTCACTCCTGAGAGTCGTTTGCGGAGCAAAGATGACGTCAAGAAAGCATACCCAGAGCTATTCAAGCGCATTGACAAACTGGGGGAACCGTTTACTATTCACATGAAAGAAGGCGTTGAGCCCTTCTGTTTGAATTTGCCACGTCGTGTGCCAATCCCATTGCGCCAGAAGCTCAAAGAGGAGATAAAAAAGCTTGAGGAACTCGATATCACAGAAGAAGTTACGGGACCTACGGATTGGTGTGCTCCAATCGTTGTCGTAGCAAAACCAGACGGAAAGGTACGACTGTGTGCGGACCTAACCAAGCTCAATAGCGGGGTAAAAAGGGAGCTGTACCCTATGCCTACAGACGAAAGTACTTTGGGGCAACTGTCAGAGGGGACGGTCTTCACTAAGCTAGACGCAAATTCTGGATTTTGTCAAATTGAGTTCGCCCCTGAAAGTCGAAAGTTGACAACGTTTATCACACCGTTCGGGAGATAGGCCTACCAATTTCGTCGCTTACCACTTAGCATCTCGGGCGCACCGGAAGCGGTCCAAAAACGTATCAGTGAAATCCTACAGGGAATTCCAAACGTGATTTGCCATATGGATGACATCATAGTAGTTGGTACTCAAACTACGCACGATGAGACACTGAAGGCTGTATTGGACCGTCTTAAATGCTCTGGCATGACTCTAAATGATAAGAAATGCATCTTTGCAGCAACTGAACTTAAATATCTCGGTCAGGTCATCGGCCAAGATGGTATATCAGCAAAGATCCCAAAAAGGTGCAGGCTATTGTGAATTACACTGCTCGTACTAATAAGACAGAACTTTGCAGGTTTCTGGGAATGTCAGACCAGCTCATGAAGTTTAGCCCCAACCTAGCGGAACTGACTGAACCGTTAAGAGACTTGTTGGCGAAGAAGGTTGAGTGGTACTGGGGCCCGTCACAAGAGGAATCGTTTGCAAGAGTGAAACGCGATCTGTCTTCCGATGTTACATTAGCCATGTATTGCCCAGACAGGGAAACTGTGCTCTCGGCTGACTCCAGCAACTACGGCCTTGGTGCCGTTCTGATGCAAAGAAAAGATGACAATAACCTTCGCCCAGTCGCATATGCCAGTAGACCAATGAGCGATACTGAACAACGGTATGCCCAGATAAAAAAGGAGGCTTTGGCAATCACTTGAGCAATGGAGCACTGGAGAGAACTCCTACTGGGTATTGAAGACCTGAAAGTTGAAACGGACCATAAACCAATAGTGCCTCTGCTCTCAACGAAATCGCTTGACGAACTACCTGTCAGAATTCAAAGATTCAAAATCAGGTGGATGTCCTATAACTTTGAAATTTTTCACACGCCTGGAAAGTCGATGTACACAGCAGACGCGCTATCACGATGCCCTTTGCCGACAACGGATGGCATCGAAGACACTGATCTTCACAAGGAAGCGGAAGCATGTGTGCGTGCTCTGGTAAGCGGGCTGTCTGCTACTGACCGACGCCTGGAAGAAATAACGAACGCTCTGAAAGAAGACAAGACACTGTCGACTGTCATGACATATGTTGTCGGAGGATGGCCAACGAACAAAGAAACTTTAAATGGGCCGTTACGTATCTTCTGGAATCTCAGAGACGTGTTAACAGTACATGACAATCTCTTGCTAAAAAGCAGCAGACTCGTCATACCACCGCCGTTGCGCGAAGATGTTCTGAGAGAGAGAGAGAGAGATATTTATTGATTTGTCCAACCGTAAAGAAAACATCATTGGCACATGCAACAACAATAAATGAACTTACGGTATAGGACAGGGTGTGACCGATATGACTCTGGGTAGGGTCAACTATATAGTCTGATCACACCCTGCATTAACAAATACAGATATTGTGTTATAAATTTGGATGCATCGGTTGGGATCAATCAATTCAGCTCAGCATAAAAATGAAATACTAAAGAAACTACAAATTTGGTGGGAGACAAGCGGATCATTGGTAATGGGAGATGAGGTGACTGAATAATTCCTTTTTGAAGGAGTGGTATGGGAGGTCCCGTATTGAAGAGGGTATAGCATTCCATATGACAGGACCGACATAGTCGATCGATTTCTTTGTGAGGTTACTGGTGGGTCGATGAAAATAGATGTTGCCCTGGGAAGAAAATCTGGTATTGTGTGAGTGAACATTTTGAGCAAGGACGAAGAAATCATTAAACACAGGAGGCAATTCATTTGAAAAATATTGATGCATAAATTTAGCTACTTCAAATGTAAAAATATCGTCAAATTTTAGAATATTGTATTTGCGGTAGTACTGGGATAATCTTGTTCGATGGGGCAAGTCAGCCATCAAACGCATGGCTCGGTTTTGCAGGGTACGAATTTTAGAACAATGTGAAGTACAAGCATTCCCCCATACAATTATGCCATACTGTACATACGAGTAAAAAAGCGAAAAGTAAATTGTCCTAAGCACAGGTCTAGGAACTATGTGCTTGAGTTTTGTCATTACACCTACACATCTAGAAAGCTGTGTTATGGTATGAGCAATATGCGGTTTCCATGACAATTTAGAGTCAATGATGATTCCAAGATATTTTGCTGAGTCACACAGTGAGATACAGTTATTATTTAGATTCACAGTAAGGTTATCAGAACCAGTATTAAAGAGCATCATCACAGTTTTATCGGTATTTAAACTTAATTTGTTAGCAGCAAGCCATTGAGAGACTTTTGTAAGTCCACTCTGCACAGAACTTTGTAGGTTGCTTATAGTATCGGATGAAAGAAAAAGATGGGTATCATCGGCAAACAGTGTAGTATAAAAGGAGGAACAGTTAATAATATCATTGATGTAGATCAAAAATAGGGTCGGTCCTAAAACTGAGCCCCGAGGCACTCCACACTCTACATCCATTTCTACCGATTTTGACAGACCCAATTTCACAAACTGCTTACGGTTTGCAAGGTAGTTCGTGAGCAGGGACTTGGCAATCCCTCTAATTCCATAATGCTCTAGTTTTCGTATCAGTATCTCGTGGTTCACAGTATCAAAGGCTTTCCGAAGATCAATAAAGATACTACAGCCAACTCTTTTATCTTTAATAATTTTGTAGTAATTTGTCACAATTGATAGGGTGGCATGGTTATTGTTATGACCCGATCTAAAGTCAAATTGTGATGGAGTGAATACCGATTGCAATTCAAAAAATTTCTTGAGCCTATAATCTAGCAATTTCTCATATAGAGTGGAAAGGTTTGACAGAATAGATATGGGACGGTAATTAGACATTGAATTTTTGCAGCCTTTTTTATGAACTGGAATAACCCTGGCAGTTTTTAGAGCACTAGGAAAAACACCCAAGTTCATGGAGCCATTGAACAACGTACAAATTGTATCTCCTATAATATTAAATACTAGTTTCATGAAGTAGATTGGTATTGAGTCAGGTCCTACTGCTTTTGTGTCCTTCATTCCAGATAATATCGTTGCTACCTCTCCTACGTCGGTCGGCTCCATAAAGATGGAGTTCATGGAGCGAGGCTTCATGAATGATAGGATATCATGCGGGCTTTGAGGTATAGAAGATGCTAGCTCTGGACCAATCTGGCAAAAGTGATGGTTGAACTTTTCTGCTACAACATCAGGATCTTTGATGACCGTATTGCCACATGCTATTTCAATGTTCTGCAATTGTGTTTCGTTTTTGTTATTGGAAGCGTTCACAATTTGACGAATGGTTCTCCAGGTTTGTTTCTGATCCTTGAAACTCTGCTCAAACCGGTTCATGTAGAATGCTCTTTTGGCCTTTTCTTTCATTTTTGTTACCTTGTTGGCATATCATTTGAAGATCTTTTTCTCATCTTCAGTTCCGTTAATATAATATCTTTTATGCATCCAATCTCTTGTTTTGATGGCTGCCAGAATTTCTCGACTGATCCAGGGCTTAGATTTTAGGCGTCGGGAGTTACGATTGACTTTGCGGATAGGAAATTCTTTGTCAATGGCTTGACTTATGTCAAGAATAAACTTGTCAAATTGGGAGTCAAAGTTCTCGCTTGTGAGTGGCTCAAGTTGATAATCCTTGAAAACATCTCCAATGTTTTCAACGAAGTCGTCAATCCCCTGAGGATTCAGCGGGATTCTGCATTCAAAAATACTAGTAGTAACAGGTAAAATTTGATTGACATGACACATAATAGGATAATGGTCAGTCATACAGTGCTCAATGACAAATGAAGAAAGTCTATATTTACTTATGTTGGTATACATGTGGTCCAGGAGAGTACTGGAATGGTCAGTCACTCTGGTTGGTTTGGTAGCCATCTGGACCACCCCGTACGACTCAAGCATATCAGAATATTTTGTGGTGAAGCCTGTGTTCTGTAGGAGGTCGATATTGAAATCTCCCATTATAAGGAATTGGTTATTTGAGTCGGTTAAACTGTCCAAGGTTTTAGAGAATTCTTCCATGAAGGTTTCTTGTTTAGTTCCGGGATGTTTATATATTACTCCAATGGTAAGGGGCTTTTGATTCCGTGTTGCAATTCTGACAAAAATACTTTCGACGCCATCTGTATAGCAGTTTAGCTCATGTACTTCTTGACATGATAGATTTTCTTTAACATATAGACCGACTCCGCCTGCGTTAGTTTTTGAAGGGCAGTGTAGGAAGTTATATCCAGGGAGATTAACATTTACTTGATAATTGNTCTTCAGCTTCGTTTCAGAGATGCCGATGAACGTTGGGGAACAGTTGCATGTTTTGAAGAGAGCAGAGATATCTTCCAGGTGTGCTGGTAATGACCTCGTATTTATATGGGCAAAAAGAAATCCTCTAGATTTTGGTACCAAAGCTGGATCTCCCGGTGCAACACTAATACAGTCATGTACTTGACAGATATTGTGGGTCATTGCGTCAAATTTGATTTGTTATCATGAGGCATGTTCCATATTAGGCTAGCCTATATGATCTTGGACAGGTCTTGAATCGAATATGTATCCTGTTTGAGTCGTTATCCTTCTTGATGAAAATATTTCCATCAGCGGTCCATATGTACTGGTAATCCATGCTCTTCTGCAGCTTTCGTGCTTGGAAGAAGAGATCTCTTCTCAGTTTAGTTAGATTTTCACTAATGAACAGTTTTTTCATNCCAGTTATTCCGAAATTTGTAGCACTTGCANTTTTCCCCAGTGATCTTTTTTNAAGAAATTCTGTCCTNGGTCGTCTTNAGGNAAATTTCACAACAACTGGAGAAATTTTGTCTGGGTTCTTGAAGTGGACTCTGTAGGAGTAGACAATATCTTCATCAGAGACATCGATACCCATTGCTTTGCCAATTTTTGATACAAGCGCTGTGGTGTCCTCATCTTTGGAGGCTGGGATCCCACAGAGCTCGAGGTTTTCATTCCGGGATTGTTGTTCCTGGTAATCATTCGCAAGCTCCAATGTCGTCATTTTCTTGGTAAGGGTATTGACAGCAGTTTTCAATTCCTTATTTTCCTCTTTCAGGTTCTGGAAGTTTGCCAGGGTTGATTGCAGNTTAGACTTATTTTCCTCGAATTCAGCATTGATAAATTTGATACTCTTCTTGTATTCTTCTACTTCCTTCTTCATTTCTTTATTTTGTGTTATAAGCAGAGGTGGTCAAAGTAGTCAAGAAAACTACTCAAGTAGAAGTAGAAGTAGCGACGAAAAAATCCACTCAAGTACGAGTAGAAGTACTTCTTCCATGAGCAACTCAAAACTACTTGAAGTAGAAGTAGAATTGACTGACTTTAAAAGTACTCAAGTAAGTAAGTAGTTGTGAAAACAATCCTAATTCGTTCACATGGATTATAAAAAGGTGCAAATTGAGCTATGCGAAAGCTGACGAGCTTGATTCATATTAATGCATACCAGCAGGTATCCAATTATCGATAGCATAAGCGTTCGTCCACATCATGGGATGAAAATGATAGTATTGATATGGAAATGCGATACTAATTCTCTGTTTACTCAAACAGCACGTTTTAGAAAATATTATGGTATTGCGCACTCTCCCATATTATAAGACATGTAGTTTAGTCGAAGAGCAATACGGAGATGTTGTGTTGGATGCGGTGTAAACACTTTGTACGATAAGTAAACGTTAATAAAAATTATGGTGGACCGTAAAAATGCTATATTGTGTAGCTTTANTTCTGGAAATTGNAGANATTACTACACTNGTTTTTATACTTCAAGANGTACGTTATCNAGACAAAAGAACTGATATTAATTAGAAATCAAAATATATGGTACTGGGAATTGAAANTGAAATATAAATCTAAAAACNGAACATGTATTCAATGTCTTTAGTCCAGAAAGTTTCGAAGNTTGGTATGCNAAAACAGNTNTAAAACTAAAAAAAAGTCAGAGTCCACTTTTCCAGATTAGGACACGCCATGGACAGCTAGATTACGGTATGATAAGTAAATGCTAGATTGCGAAACATCAGTTTCAAACGTTATGATTAGCCATATATACTGTGATGAAATATTTGATATGGCGAAGGGCGACAATGCGGTGTGAACGGAACCGCGCTAACCCGCTACCTAAATCGTATTCACCGATACTTTCGTGAAATCATACTGGACATCCCCCATTCACTGCGCGCGAAGCGCGACGAAAATTCTGGGCTTAACTCAACTTTTATGAAAATTAAATGTCGACACTCCGTGAAAACAGCCCCAAAATTTCTCAGGCTTTCTTCCTGATTGGAGGATTAAACTACTTCTACTTGACAAACTGAAAATAGCGAAAAGTAAGTAAGTAGATCACAAAATATTATGAAGTATAAGTAGAAGTAGTGAAATTCAGATCTACTTGAGTAAGTACCAGAAGTAGAGGAAAACTACTTGAGTACTTCGAAAAAGTAGAAGTACTTCGTTACTGACCACCTCTGGTTATAAGTATATCCATCCTCTCTTCAATCATGCTTTTAAGTTGAGTCTTCAGGCTTTTTGTTATTGAAGACTCCAAAGACTCCATCTGCTCTTCAATCATGTTTCTAAGTTGAGTCTTCAGGCTCTTTGTTATTGAAGACTCCAATGAGTCTAGGCCAGTGATTCCCAACCGCGGCCCCGAGGGCCGCATGCGGCCCGCAGATAGCCTTATTGCGGCCCCCACAAAATATTAAGAAATCGCGTATTGACAAAAAATAAAATTTCATATTCATAAAATGCACGTACTTTGCATGGAGTCTGTAGTTTTTAATTAGGATTGCAGGAAAGTCGTGAGTAGACTGCTAACGTCACGTCGCTGCTGTTTCAATGCAATGTGCCCTAACTTTCCAGTTGAACGAGCAGTAGCTGTAGATATAGGTATGTACAGGACGATAACTGC
>ATSW01101273.1:0-15919 GCA_000444245.1 Botryllus schlosseri | reverse complement strand
TCATCATCATCATCATCATCATTGGTTTATTAGCAATTTTATCAGTTCAATACACCACAAAAAATGCGATACAATGAAAAGGAAGATGTCGAATCGACTAGGAGTTGTCTATGGAATCGGACACCCACCTTGGCCTAGGCGATGTAAAGAGGAGGCATGCACACTGAATGAAAGTAAAGAAAATAGTATAGAAAAAGGAAGCGACAAGAAATAGGGCGGCATATCATGGGAAGCGCATTCGATAGGTCAGTCGTGGTCCGGTAATCTTGAGGATGGACTGTATTTATTTAGTAGTAATTGCTTGTATTTCGACATGAATGTGGACATGATCGTCGTCTTCCGGATGNCCGGCGGGATACTGTTCCACACANCAGGTCCGGCATATTTGATNGAGNGATGATCCTGACTAACGCGATAATCGACTTTTAGTGCTAATCTAACTTCATATCTCCGCCCTAAATGTGCTTAGCTGATTAACACAAAAGGATAGCAGTTTCAGCCAGACCGACTTACGACTGATTCGGGACGCCCAGATCAGTGATGAGNANTGAGCATCCNTCGGATTATGATAGGATTATAATTGGATTCATCTCAATTTTGTAGAAATCGGATTGAATATGGAGTTCATATTGGAACGGCCCTGCCCAGCNCATCTCACGGCCTATTTGAAAATTATTATTTGTGTGTATGGTAATTTATATATTTCACACATGCAGCAGTGGCGCTTCTCCGACAAACCTCATGGCGATTACATTTTTAAGTATTGCTAAAAATNTCATCATTGCAATACACCACAAGACTGCGATACAATGTCCAATTGTNCATACAGTCAACGGGCTTTGAAGAAGGACTCCGCCAGCTGGCGCTATGCGGCCGTAAATACGGGACAAATGTTGTCANNTCAGCATATCAGAGACGCCTGAACGAGCGATAANGAGGTTTGGGGCTTGGGCTCGGAAATGATGANCGGATATATCATGCGACCTATAATTATTCCGACTCTTATACAAACAACTACGGCTCAATAATTCCGGAGTCCAAAGATGACCATAATCATTGTAGCAACCACGAAATCAGTAAATGTGGCATGGAATGATGATGATCACACTATTTCAATGCGTAAATGCAGCTAACCGCACCTTTTCCATATGTCATCCNAGTNCCCCACCTTCAACACCCGCCCAGACACCGTGGATGAAGCCGGCGAGTCTGAAGAGCCACATAACTGCGTGTCGAATGCGTCATNCATTAATATTCNACTGTTTNATTTTGCGGTTAACTGTCGTCAGATCGTATCAACGCAGTTGGTTGATCATATTGGTGATTGTNATTAGTCGCATGCNACTTATTTGAAGTTGACTTGGGGTGAGCAAGTGAATCTCGATCAATAACTTGTTAAGTTACCAATATATTTACAGAATCNCAAAACANAAGCTTTGTAACAAATCCAAAGGTAGCATTCTGCAGAGCGCTAGTGACTAGAGTCACTAGACAATAATCCATATTTGTGAGCCATAATTTTCAATTCAACTGAAATTCCAACTNGGTAGTCAGTACCCAGTGTACCCACAATGAGATTGGGTCATGTGCACCACGACTATGTATTTAGTACGACTTCCGCCCTGGTTCCAACCACCAACGGTCCCATTTCTCTTGTTTTCGCGGGCAAATATCTTCAATTTTGCTGTCGTCTTTTTTGGCTCGGTTCACCACCACTGTCGTCTTTTGTATATACACTGCATTAGCACGAAGGTCAGTGATGAGAAGCTTCAATAATAAACCTTCGACACATAGAAAATAAGACAGATCCTGGGTTCGAAGGCACTTTCTTTGGTGTTTAATTTAATCACCTATCTACCCGGCAATATATTCCGTTATCACGACATTGAATGTTTGCGTAGCTATTGTCGCTTTATTATCACCAGTTAACATACCGGAAAGGAGAATCAGAACGAAAGCCATGTTTGTCTTGCAGTAGCAGGCATAGATATGGTAGTATAATCAACCAGAGAAACAATTAGACCTATAGCAGGATTACGATTAAAAATTATGCATACAATGGTATAACATAATGAACGTGATAACAAGGTCATAATCTCCTTAAAAATTGGTTAGGGAGCCTATAATTGAATACACAGACAGGTACGATTTACCGAAGGCTAGTAACACGAAGCACTAGTATACGGGTATGGTGATCATGATCACAGACTGTTAAATTCACAAAATAACAAGAAAGGACTAAAATGCATCATCAATATTTGTTGATGTTATTAAAGAACTGCAAAGTCTACTGTGATACGAGCATGGCTGCGTAAGCTCTACATTGGTCTACACGTAATTCGTTACTCTGCCATATGTCGTTTAGTAAATCATACTTCTCAATTGGATCAGAAGACATAGACTTAAACACTGGTACGGAAAATATCCAGCTGCCAACGCGCATGGCAGTATTCCAACCATGACAATTATTCATATGCGACAGTGAAGTCCACTGAGACGACGTGAGATCATAACACTCTACATTTGTCAATTTTTTCCGCAATGTGCAGCCGCCGATCGCGAATATCTTCTGGCCAAACGCGACAACACCACTGCCCCACTTCGGATATCTCATTGGCTTGAGGTCAACCCACTCTGACGAGGACGGAGTAAATTTGCAGAATGAGGAAGTTGCGACGCAATCTGGTCCTTTACCTCCGACACAATATACTGAGCCATTCAATGATACGAGGCTCGGATCGGAAACCGCTGTGGGTTTGTTCTTTAGTTGAAACCATCGGTTTGAAGACGGGTTGAATCCATCAACAATATTAGACGATCCAGACATGCTACCTCCAATAACAAATATCGACCCCAACAAAGCAACAGAGGGGGGCCATATCCCATGTCCGGATATCATATCTTTCATTCTCTCCCATTTTGAATTATTGTCTCGAAAATTGATTCGGTGTACGGATTTATCCTTACACAAAATGTGAATGTGGGACTCAAGTAATATTACGGAAAAATTTCCGAAATGCCGAAATTTAGCAGCATGGAACTTTGAGATTTTTCCTGTTATTGAATGCAATGACCGGATACAATTCGCGTCATAGTCAAACAGTATCATTCTTTTGGTATTGTTAAAGTACTCATTTCTGCGGACCATTGTCATGTGATGGGACATAAGGTGGCCATTAATCAGCTTGTATAACTCAATGTCGTTGGTGATGAGCGGATGGGTATTTAATAGATTTTGTAGAAATGCCGTAGAGACATGACCCAAATTGACCATATCAATACATTGACGCAGCATATATTTCATTCGTGGATTCTTCTCAATCCACATGAGTGTGAAGGTTAACTTGTCCTCCTCACATATTCCTGATTCTTTCGCCTTCAAAAGGTCACGAAGGTCGGACATCTCGGTGTTTTCAAATCCCGGTTGGTTGAAGATTTCCGAGACATTTCGTCGGAAGTAAGATCTGCATTTTGCTGACAGGTCATCAAGCCCATACATGTCGGCTACATGCTTCGTGGAGATGTAATTGCTGACAGTCAACGAATCAGTCATAACGTCACATAATGCCTTTTTAACGTCATCTAGCAGCATCATGACTGCGACGTGGAGAAAGTCGTACATCTTTCCTTTCGGAATCTCATATTCCCCGTCATATATGAATTCGATGCAGTTTTGTACACATTCAGAATCCACACCTCTCAAAATCACCCGCCCTTCGCGACTCTCTTTTGTATCGTGCCTGAACATCGCTCTGAAATAATCCGAAGCATCAGACAATGTCTTTTGATGAGTGTGATATTCATCATTCTCGACTTGAATTATGAAATCATGGCAAACACCGTCTTGTTTCATCTGCTGCGATGATGCATGTTCTCTCGGATCAAAATAAATAGATCTTGTCATAGCCAAATACAATGGATATATATTACAGCCTAGCGAACAAAACCATTGAGTTAAAATCGCAGTTTAAATTGCATCCAGCAACAACAAGAACAGTCAAGTAGTGCTTCAAAAATTCACGCCACTTATTTGACGGATTTCAAAATTTAAATGACACCAACTTATCATTCCGTTAGGGTTAGAATATTTTTGTAGATCCAAAATACCATTAGAATTGTGATACAGGTACAAGAATGGAGGTAATCGAAACGTCATGGTGTTTAGTCACGATCCTAAAACTCCGTTCAACTCCAACCCTGGCGTAGAAACATGCTAAAATGCTAATGCATTTAAAAAAACGTATTAAATAGAAGCATCCACATATTGTACACCGAACGGGAAATAGTTTACGCCAGTAGCAGTAATTTAGCAATCGCTGAAGAGGCGTGATCTACGATGGAGTATAGACGACAGTGCGTTGGAAATCGATGCGGCAACCCGAAAATGCACACACTAGTAATAAGCCGGCAGAAACTTGCTTGCATTTAACAGAGTTAATTAGTAATTACATTAAAGATAACCCAATAAACCCGCGAACATATAGCTTGGACTGTAATCTATATAAAAATAGGAACAATTTCCTTAAAATTCATGTATTCTAACTTCTTCAACGAACTACTTCGATTCTATTTCTCACACGTGCGTCAATCACGCAATCCAGATCGACATGGCTGGTGTTACTGCACTCGCGACGGAGAACCGAACGTCGCGCTTTCAAGTTGCGCTTCCAAGTTGCGCTTTCAAGTTGCGCTTTCACATTCTGTGACCACAACACGTGCCGTAATCCCCCCAGATCCGCATATCAGGAGAATTATCACAAATCACGATTGCCCGAGTCACACATTCGCAAAATTTGCTTTTTTGAAATTTAATAATTCGACAGCGGTGCTTATGGGGTCTCAGAAACAGATAGGCTGACATATTTTCAGTGCGCAGTTCGATCATTGTTGATCGCGAACAGGGGTGATGGGCAACCGGCGGCCGTAGACGGACATTTGTGCGGCCATGATATAATTAATATGTGTTGATGGCCGTCGACAGGCAAATTGCATTTTTGATTGATTTAATTTTAAATAATCTTGAAATTTTCTTCGCGCTGTGCGCGATTTATTGTTATCGCCCTTTGCAGTCTGAGCCACACAGCAGTACAGACATGAAGAACAGATAAAATGATGCGCATCATATAGACATACCAACTTGAAATAGTGTGCTTCTCACGAAAGAAATTTGTTTCTGGTACGTTTAGGCCAGTTAGTCCAACTGCGGCTCTCAGAGCCACATGCGGCTCCAAGGAAGCCTCTTTGCGGCTCTCATTGACCTCTAAATATGCCACAAAAATATAATGGACGACAGTTGCTGTTTGTTCGTATATGAATAGCTATATGCGATTTCTGTATATGAATGCTAAAATGTTGGATATTAGTTATGTCTGAAGCCGTCCAAGGCCGCTTCTGAAAACTGGGAAAGAGAATTCTTGCAGACTGGCGTCAAACGCATGGATGGATATACCCGTCATACAAGGATGTATCTTGAGTTCTGCTGATCATAGACCTTTATGTATCGTCTCTGTGAAGAGAAAATTTCGACGCAATTTTACTAACATCAAAATAAAGGCTCATAGACAGGTAGAAATCGCAATAAGTCCAACATTGCTCATCGTATAATTCCCCGCAAACGTGTGCATTAAGCGCAGGAATGTAGGAAGAACAATCACTTCACGACATAATAGTACTCGCCAATTTGCTTGTTTCACTGTCATAATAACCGATATAGAATTTATAGAAGTCCATGTGCAATATGAGCATGCTTTTGAATTGGCTGGATGGCGAGAGCACAGGTAGGTAAGCTAGCTACCTTTATGTTTTCGTTTTAAGTAGCCTATACTCCAGTGTTTTCATGCGGCTCCATTCGTACTCAGAAGTTCGAAATGCGGTCCCGACACCCAAAATGGTTTGGATCCACTGGTTCAGCCGATTCCAATATCTTTCCGCTGTAGCCTACCGACAATCCTGATGGGATGTCAAAAAATAATAGCATGCAACAAAGTGACTAATAACATATTGTGCATCTTGCCCTAAATCTCCGAGTCATACCTCCATCAACTTCACCAGTGAATTTAATCACATGGACTGATAAGGGATAAATATTTGATTGCAATATGTGAATATACTAATATTAATGACGAAATTCATTTGTGAATCTGAAAAAATTTTCACGCTTCGCGCGACCACGCTGTTTCCCAGTAATTATTCAAAACATGGCCACTCGCGACTCCGGTGTGTACAGTAAGCCGATATCAGAAAATAGATTAGTCTGGAGTTCAGCGGAAATGGATATGGAGAGTTTAATGTGGGTGTTTGACGCCCAGTTAGTTGATTACGGCTTATCCACAGGAATACGGCCGTAGGCTACATCTGTAATCGAAATGCGGCCGTGAATAGCAAAAAGGTTGCGCACCTCTGACTCGAAAATTAAAACAATTGAACGACAGACCATGGACACTGGACAGGCAAGAAACACACCAACATTTATCAGTAGCCAATTAGTAGGGATGGTGTGAACCTCTGAAAGGTTCAGGATCGTGTGAACACGAACGTGAACCTCATGACGTCAATTGACGTCATATTGCTAATTCTAACCCGACATTTCAATGAAGTGATAGCATATATTAATGTACACCTAGCGACGATTCGGGCCACATAATGCCCCACTGCTGAAGTAGGCTACATATTGACGTTTTAAACGTCGCCAAATGTATCAACTGGGGCAATCAAATGATATAATAATCCCATAAAATCAATATCTTCCGTCGCTTTGCCAACAATTTCGACGAGAACTTGCAAGGGAATAACGGTATAGGCCAGACCGGAATATGTATTCGGGGTCTGAGTATTGCTACGGTGATATTGAGCAGAGTGTATTTCGCTCTCGATGTTGTGTGATTGCGGGTATGTTTACAGCAGAGAGCCACTAAATATTCACCAACGGAAAGATGGATATTTTGAAAAAACTTTTGTAACAAGGCAAGTAACATTTTTGAGATTATCAAAGTGCATGCTCGTTTGGTGTTGATTTTTTTATGCTGCCATTGCCATGCATAGAGTGGCGCGCAGTTGGAATGCAATACATTTCACACAAAGATGCTATAATGAAGTGAAAATTGTACTATATGAAAAAGGTTAACAGTGCTGAACCTACCAAGGTTCGTTTGTGAACGTGAACCTCTAGATTTCTGAGGTTCACACAGACAGACCGCGAACGTGAACCTCACGTTCACACCAGAGTTGGATCAATTGTAATTTGTAATTGAGCTGAATGTAATAATTACATTTTCTCATGTAATTGTAATTGTAATTGTAATTGAAGCATTTCTATTTTGTGGAATTGTAATTGTAATTGTAATTTGATCAAAAGTTTGCTCAATTACAATCACAATTACATCTTCATGGAAACCTGACAATTACAACATAAAATAATCATTTAATCAATCATTTATTCGTCGCACCAGTGAAAATCCGGTACGAACCAGGATGAATGGTTGTTCCGGTTCGTTGAATCATGAGATTAAAACTATAACTTTATGCGCTGCGGTCAACCAGTTGCGTTAATCCTAGGCTGAAAAATCCTGACGAACGCGATAATCGACTTTTAATGCTAATATAACTTTAATATCTCCACCCTAAATGTGCTTAGCTGATTAACAAAAAAGGTTAGCAGTTTCACCCAGACCGACTCACGATCGAATCGGGACGCCTAGATCAGTGATGAGCAATGAGCATCCCTCGGATTCTGATAGGATTATAATTGGATTCGACTCAATTTTGTATAAATTGAATTGGATATGGATTTCATATTGGAACGGCCCCGCCCAGCCCTTCTTACTGCCTATTTGAAAATTATTATTTGTGTGTATGGTAATTTATTTATTTCACACATGCAGCATTGACGCTTCCCCGACAAACCTTCTCATGGCGATAACGCCACTGTAGGCAAATTTTACATTTTTAAGTAGGCCTCTAGTTTAATTTCAATTCAATTTATTGCTAACAATTTCATCGTTTCAATAGGCTACACCACAAGACTGCGATACAATGAAAGATAGAAAGGTGTAGAAACGAATTCATGAGACTCGATCCACTTCGCTTTATTTTAGGATGATGAGATCCTTATCTTACCAAATTTGTAAATATATACGTCCCGTCCAGACACACTTGGGGTACAAAACTGTTTTTTTTAATACAATTTTTCATAATTTCGAAAAGTCCACGGATTTTGAAGAAGAACTCCGCCAGCTGGCGCTTTGCGGCGGTAAATACGGGAGAAATGTTGCCAGGAATCTCAGCATTTCAGAGACGCCTGAACGAGCTATGTGGACTGGAGGTTTTGGCTCGGCAATGATGATCGGATATATCTTATTCCGACTCAACTACGACTCAATAATTCCGAAGTCCAAATATGACTATAATCACCCTAGCAATCACGAAATCAGTAAATGTGGCATGGAATGATGTATTGCTGACTCTTACGTTCGGATAACACATAATTCCGACCTGATCACACTGTTTCAATGCGTAAATGCAGCTAACCGCACCTTTTCCATATGTCATTAAAGTGCCCCACCTTCAGCACCCTTCCCAGACACTGTGGATGAAGCCTGCGAGTCTGAAGAGCCACATAACCGCGTGTCGAATGCGTCATACAATAATATTCAACTGTTTTATTTTGCGGTCAACTGTCGTCAAGCACATCGTATCAGCACAGTTGGTTGATCATATTGGTGATTTGTGATTAGTCGGATGTGACTTATTGGAAGTTGACTTGGGGTGAGCAAGTGAATCTCGATCAATAACTTCTTGAGTTACCAATATATTTACAGAATCTCAAAACATAAGCTTTGTGACAAATCCAAAGGTAGCATTCTGCAGAGCGCTAGTGACTAGATTTGTATTTGTGAGCCATAATTTTCAATTCAACTGAAATTCCAACTCGGTAGTTAGTACCCAGTGTACCCACTATCAGATTGGGTCATGTGCACCACGACTATGTATTTAGTACGACTTCTGTCCTGGTTCCATCCACCAGCGGTCCCATTTCTCTTGTTTTCGCGGGCAAATATCTTAAATTTTACTGTCGTCTTTTTTGGCTCGGTTCACCACCACTGTCGTCTTTTGTATATACACTGCATTAGCACGAAGGTCAGTGATGAGAAGCTTCAATCATAAACCTTCGACACATAGAAGATAAGACAGAATCTGGGTTCGAAGCCACTTTCTTTGGTGTTTAATTTAATCACCTATCTACCAGGCAATATATTCCGTTATCACGACATTGAATGTTTGCGTAGCTATTGTCGCTTTATTATCACCAGTTAACATACCGGAAAGGAGAATCAGAACGAAAGCCATGTTTGTCTTGCAGTAGCAGGCATAGATATGGTAGTATAATCAACCAGAGAAACAATTAGACCTATAGCAGGATTACGATTAAAAATTATGCATACAATGGTATAACATAATGAACGTGATAACAAGGTCATAATTTTCTTAAAAATTGGTTAGGGAGCCTATAATTGAATACACAGACAGATACGATTTACCGAAGGCTAGTAACACTAAGCAATAGTATACGGGTATGGTGATCATGATCACAGACTGTTAACCTCACAAAATAACAAGAAAGGACTAAAATGCATCATCAATATTTGTTGATGTTATTAAAGAACTGCAAAGTCTACTGCGATACGAGCATGGTTGCGTAAGCTCTATATTGATCTACACGTAATTCGTTACTCTGCCATATGTCATTTAGTAAATCATACTTCTCAATTGGATCAGAATACATAGACTTAAACACTGGTACGGAAAATATCCAGCTGTCAACGCGCATGGCAGTATTCCAACCATGAGAATTATTCATATGCGTCAGTGAAGTCCACTGAGACGACGTGACATCATAACACTCTACATTTGTCAATTTCTTCCGCAATGTGCAGCCGCCGATCGCGAATATCTTCTGGCCAAACGCGACAACACCACTGCCCCACTTCGGATATCTCATTGTCTTAGTCAACCCACTCTGACGAGGACGGAGTAAATTTGCAGAATGAGGAGGTTGCGACGCAATCTGGTCCTTTACCTCCGACACAATATACTGAGCCATTCAATGATACGAGGCTCGGATCGGAAACCGCTGTGGGTTTGTTCTTTAGTTGAAACCATCGGTTTGAAGACGGGTTGAATCCATCAACAATATTAGACGATCCAGACATGCTACCTCCAATAACAAATATCGATCCCAACAAAGCAACAGAGGGGGGCCATATCCCATGTCCGGATATCATATCTTTCATTCTCTCCCATTTTGAATTATTGTCTCGAAAATTGATTCGGTGTACGGATTTATCCTTACACAAAATGTAAATGTGGGACTCAAGTAATGCCGAAATTTAGCAGCATGGAACGTTGAGATTTTTCCTGTTATTAAATGCAATGATCGGATACAATTCGCGTCATAGTCAAACAGTATCATTCTTTTGGTATTGTTAAAGTACTCTTTTCTGCGGACCATTGTCATGTGATAGGACATAAGATGGCTATTAATCAGCTTGTATAACTCAATGTCGTTGCTGATGAGCGGATGGGTATTTAATAGATTTTATAGACATGCCGTAGAGACATGACCCAAATTGACCATATCAATGCATTGACGCAGCATATATTTCATTCGTGGATTCTTCTCAATCCACATTAGTGTGAAGGTCAACTTGTCCTCCTCACATATTCCTGATTCTTTCGCCTTCAAAAGGTCACGAAGGTCGGACATCTCGGTGTTTTCAAATCCCGGTTGGTTGAAGATTTCCGAGACATTTCGTCGGAAGTAAGATCTGCATTTTGCTGACAGGTCATCAAGCTCATACATGTCGGCTACATGCTTCGTGGAGATGTAATTGCTGACAGTCAACGAATCAGTCATAACGTCACATAATGCCTTTTTAACGTCATCTAGCAGCATCATGACTGCGACGTGGAGAAAGTCGTACATCTTTCCTTTCGGAATCTCATATTCCCCGTCATATATGAATTCGATGCAGTTTTGTACACATTCAGAATCCACACCTTTCAAAATCACCCGCCTTTCGCGACTCTCTTTTGTATCGTGCCTGAACATCGCTCTGAAATAATCCGAAGCATCAGACAATGTCTTTTGATGAGTGTGATATTCATCATTCTCGACTTGAATTATGAAATCATGGCAAACACCGTCTTGTTTCATCTGCTGCGATGATGCATGTTCTCTCGGATCGAAATAAATAGATCTTGTCATAGCCAAATACAATGGATATATATTACAGCCTAGCGAACAAAACCATTGAGTTAAAATCGCTGTTTAAATTGCATCCAGCAACAACAAGAACAGTCAAGTAGTGCTTCAAAAATTCACGCAACTTATTTGACGGATTTCAAAATTTAAATGACACCAACTTATCATTCCGTTAGAACAGTGCTTTTAAACCTTTTTGAGCTCCATTTGCATTTTTTTGTAAAATAAATTCCATTCGCTCAAACCAATCGAAAATTGTGATACAAAAAGAAGATGACGATACTTAACAACATTTTTTATAGATGTGCAATAAATTGGCTACTATGTAGCTTAAGCTATCAGGTGTGTCATTAAAAAGGCAATCGCTCGTTTTGCTTTCAACTATTCACTAAAACCCTTCTAGACCAAACAATGTTGTTGGGTTTTGTACAAGAACGTCTCTCAGGCCTTAAAATCTATTCAACACTCATATCCCAAATACAGCGTATTTTTCACGAGTGAAAAATGCTTGTTGGCAGAAATCGTTTTTGAGAGCGGACACAAAGGCCCCGGACGCTCCAGTTTGTCGAAAGAATGAAAAACCCACATGTTTGTGTTGAGGCTTTGGCCTTATGTCTTGGAACAAAAGATGAAAAACGATGAAAGAGAGTAGGCACATTATAGCTCTGTACCTCATGATATGTTCATACGTTGCTCCAACTTCTGTCTCGCGGGTATATGAGAAGAAAAAATAAACTCACGATACTGTGTCACTGTGTGTTCGACTCATTAGCTCAATCTAACTTGAGAATTCATAACAGTATAATAACGGTAAAGCAGCTTTTAGACTACCACCAAAATCTGAGTTTTGTGGCATCTCGCGACCCTAGCCTAACCCATGAAAAGGAATTCATTTTAATGTTATGGTTGTATGCTATGATTTTACGGGCATGTATGACATACAGATCGCGCACACCACAATCTTACCCAACACAGCTCTCAAAACACGTCCGACGCACGCAATTTCAAATTAGGGCAACTTAAGTCCTTTGCGTGTCGCAGTTTTACTACTGCGTCTACTCAGATTGCTGGAACGGGACTATTCCGTGCCGACAACGGAGCATACCAAGCCATCTCGAAAGGCTTAGCCATTTAGCATCGGTCATCTTTAGACTAACGTTTTGTCGCCGCTTATGTTTTTGGCACCACATTTTATCAGCGGTTTGTTGGCCAAAACTTTACGTATTCATGTGCCCCGAGGCGGAAGAGGTCAGTCTCGAAATGAATGAGTCTCATAGGCCTGAACTCGATCGTTGCCCACCCCTACACTAGTTCATCCCAACGGTCTTCGACCATGTTTTCGGAAAAAACAGTCAGACAATTCTTATCATAAATTCTAGTGATAAAGCCATATTTTCTGCGTGTCTCGCTTATTGGCTACAAGACACAACACAGTGACCTTGTATATGTAAAAACTATAGCAGTATTTTGCAATAAATTCAACAAATATTACACACATATCAACAGATAGCTCTGGCAAGGTGTCGATCCACAATTATACCCTTTGCGGTCCAGACTTTAATAACCCTTGAACGGGTAGAAATTTACGTTACAGTAACTTGCAAACGTGAGTCTGTATTTATGGTATTTACTACTATCCTCGTGCCTCGCGCTATCCGAACAGGTAATACGAAAATATGACGATTGTTTAGCGAATGAAAGCAGAGAGTTAATTTGACGTCATTTTTTCAGCCTGTCGCAGGCCCCGACGGGCTGATATACTTTATGTCTGCCACTACACCAGCTTCCAAACGAGCAGGCTTCTGGTTACGTAATAATTATAGTGCGAATATATTAATTCACTAAACCTTATAAGAGCTACGATTAGTGCTAGGTTTTTACAATTGCGTCGCAACTATAAAAGTTACACAGACAGTCAATTTTCTTATTAGGTTTATATGAATTATTCTACGACAAAAAAATTAACAAATAATCCCGATTTTCGTTCGCATTTGATCCGGATTTTCATTTGCACCATTCGCACCACCTTCGTCATTCGCAATTCGATTTTTTTCATTCGCACAAGTGCGAACCGTCACACAGGTTGAATAGCACTGAGTTAGAATATTTTTGTAGATCCAAAATACCATTAGAATTGTGATACAGGTACAAGAATGGAGGTAATCGAAACGACATGGTCAAGTACCATCCTAAAACCCCGCTCAACTCCAACCGTGGCTTAGAAACATGCTAATACATTAAAATAACGTAATAAATAGATGCATCCACATATTGTACACCCGACGGGAAATAGTTTACGCCAGTAGCAGTAATTTAGCTATCGCTGAAGAGGCGTGATCTACGATGGAGTATAGACGACAGTGCGTTAGAAATCGATGCGGCAACCCGAAAAAGCACACACTAGTAATAAGCCGGCAGAAACTTGCTTGCATTTAACAGAGTTAAATAGTAATTAAATTAAAAATGATCCAAAGAAACCGCGAACAAATAGCGTAGACTGTAATTTATATAAAAAACCTAACAATTTCCTTATAATTCATATATTCTAACTTCTTCAACGACCTACTTCGATTCTATTTCTTACACGTGCGTCAATCACGCAATCCAGATCTACATGGCTGGTGCTACTGCACTCGCGACGGAGAGCTGAACGTCGCGCTTTCAAGTTGCGCTTTTAAGTCGCGCTTTCACGTTCTGTGACCACAACACGTGCCGTAATCCCCCCAGATCAGCATATCAGGAGAATTATCATAAATCACGATTGCCCGAGTCAAACATTCGCAAAATTTGCTTTTTTGAAGTTTACAGCGGTACATAACGTCTCAGAAACAGATGGGATGACATATTTTCAGTGCACAGGTCATTGTTGATCTTGAACGTTAAAACAATTGAACGACAGATCATAGAAAGGCAAGAAACACACAAATATTTATTTATCAGTAGCCAATTAGTAGGGATGGTGTGAAGCTCTAAAAGGTTCAGGATCGTGTGAACGCGAACCTTTTCGAAAGGCTCTGTGTGGACGCGAACGTGAACCTCATGACGTCACGTGACGTCATATTGCTAATTACAACCCTATATTGACGTTTTAAACGTCGCTAAATGTATCAACTGGGCAATGAAACGATTTCGTGACACTTGGAGCGGAGTCGGAGTTTACTACAGATATTTTTTCGGATATTTTCGGAGTGTTGTAACTTTTGCCTCGGATATCTTTGGATAGCTCTGACCAGAAGCGACTATTGCTTACAAACCAATACACAGACAGTTGACACCTTGTAACATCACGGGTGCAATTTTCGATTCATTTTTCTTTCGTTCTGTTTCAAAGATGTAACTAGTGATATTCTAGTGCAGAACTATTCTCATTGGAGCTGTACATTTGGGATTCTTCGACAATGTTATTGAATACCCAACCTCTACCGATATCGATGTTTCGGAGACTGGCAGAGATTCTTCGGATTATCTCGGAGTCTGGGATTGAGCTCCTCGGAGTCGGAGGGAGATATCCTCAGAGACTAACGTTGTCGGAGGGATTCGGAATCTCAAAAAGCACTATCCGCTCATCACTGATGTAGACTGACACCCACACTCTAAGTTTTGAAGTGTTGCTCAACACGGAAAATTGAACACGAAACGTGATCCAAAAATTGAACGCCTAGAAGTGTTGCGAAGTGTTTAAATTAAAAGTGTTTACCTAAAAAGTGTTCAGTCTCAAAGTGGCTGGTTGACTAGTCACCAGAACCCAGAGCTCAAAATAAAATCAGATTTTATTGATTCATAAATAAATGACGCTTATAATACCCAACCTGGGTGATTAAATACGTGCAAACATTGAAATTTCCAATAGCTGCTGTGACAGGGTTTCATAAATTCAGATCAGCAGTTGAAACCGTTTCCGGAATAGTCCATGAAATCACGAAAATCACAAATGATTAAGAGCAAACTCACTACAAAATATCATGCAACTCGCTCAATCATGAAAATGAATGCATAGGGACAGTGATAACAAAATATCATTTAGTATCTTAAACTTTCGTGACAGGGACATGGAATCAAATTCATTGGTTACGTCCATTAGCGGAAAACATGATCAACACAATTCATTACAACTTATTTAAAACTGATCAAATTATGGCTTGTAAATTTCTAATTTTATTATAAACAAACAAACAATGTATGTATCAGTATCACTACCACCACCACTATAAACAACTATAAGTATTTTTTTACTCTTAATAAAATTGGGCCTGCTAACCAGGTATCAAAAATATTCTAGGGCTTGCATTACAAGTATTTATATCAGGTTAATGCCAATCACTTTTGTTTAAATAACAAAGAAATCGTTTCTTTCAGTCCATACAAATTTTGCAGATTTACAGAAAAGATTTTGTTGTTATTTACCGGTCTGCTGCAAAATATGAAATCTGGAAGTCATTAGGGCAGTGGTTCTTAAACATTTTTGGACACGCCCCCTTATGATAGCAAAAAATTTCACACACTCATCATGGTATCATAAAATTGAAAAAAGCAACCAGAACGCTAGAAATCCCAACGGATAGTTGGATGGCAGTGAGGGTAATGGTTGCTGATGAGAGAATATTCAAATATTAAATTCTGACCATACACAGAGAAATAACTACAAGCTGCCATGTGCGA
>ATSW01101251.1:0-18252 GCA_000444245.1 Botryllus schlosseri | reverse complement strand
GTCCTCGCAACTGAAAGTTAATTTACTGACGAGAATTATAGTTTTGATACTATTTTCCACCGAGGAAGCCGTGAAACCTTGATTGGCCGTGTTTGAGCATACCAGGCACAGTTTAAAGCTACGAACGTTACTGGAAATAATACATTTCCGAAGTCATTATCATCCAACAAAATTGTTAAGAAGTGCAAAAATACCAAAGTATCTTTAATGTGATGGATAACAGGCATTACGTTCTTTGTGGTGGCATAAGAGGTTCATATTTGGACTTCGACATAGTACATCATGTTGTGACGTCATAATGAGTGATACTCGATTACTCGACTCGACTCGAAGCATATTACGTGATTCAGAATCGAATCACTCAGGTACTCGATTTTGCCCAGCCCTAGTCACGAGTCAAGTCACATTTCAAGTCAAGTTGCCTTTTAGAATTATGAGGTATGCTACGTCATGGCATTTTGCTATCTGTCTGAAATACAGATTGAATGGTCATTGATTTTGAACCGATGGACGAATATAGAATTAAATATACACGCAAGAAGGCGCTGTATCGCTCACATATGAGTAGAACTGCTAAACTACGTACGTATAGTTGCATAGCCTCAGTTTATGTCACCAGCCAAAATAGGGAATGAGAAACGAATTGATTAGATGCAATACATTACCCATTTACAAATTGATATGATACAATTCGAGCCTGCGCCAACGGTTGAGGACGATCTAAAAACTATATTCGAATTCAATTTCAATAAAACAATAAGTTTGGTTAAGGTAACAACGGAGAACAGAAATATACATTTTGCTATAAAATTACATTACTATACTAGTCTATGGCAACGTAAGCTGTAGGCTTCGATCACTTCGCTTGCGGTCAATATTTGTGAGAGAACAATGGAGGCTCAGTAAAACGCACGAGCATTGAATAATTGGTAACTCTCACGGGTTACACCAGCGTTTCGCAAACAATCCGAACAAATGCAAGATACAGTGATTTTTATCGAGACCGATTATTATAATTATACTTGATGACTTGAAATTGACTCGTGAATTTTTCTCCGAGTCACGAGTCAATCCACATTTCTGATGCGCCGAGTCAAGTCAAGTCAAGTCATTTTAGCCTAGTGACTCGAGTCAAGTCAAGTCATACGAAAAAGGTGACTCGAGTCTGACTCGAGTCAAGTCATGACTCGAGTCATCCCAACACTGTGAGGGTGATGGTACGGCGGAACTTTCGGGAGTTGAGCCAGAAAGTTGACTGTTTTTTTTATCCAACCAATTACAAAGTCGCAACAAATTTACCAATTTTTCCGAATTTCACTCCGCGATTGTAAGTCTGGAAATTTTTGAAAAGTGTCCTCTTTTCAGATTCCCAACATATGATAACTCTAGGTCAGAGCTGGCCAACCTTTTCAGCCAAAGGGCCACATTCGATCGACGATATATTGCGCGGGCCACTAGCCGCGCGAAGCGCGAAATTTTTTCGAAGGTAATAGTTCAATAATATTGTCACTTGACTATATTGCGGGCCAGCAGTATATCGCTGAGGTCAGTTTGCCAGGACTGGACTATTCAGCGCCTGGACATATCAATTTTGAAAGCTTCGACCAACATGCGTCAATCGTTTTGTGCCTAGGTTTCATATAGTCGACGGTCTTTCTGCGAGCGCAAACGCCAGGTCACATATGTTGAACGACACTGTCTCGTAATCGAGAATATAGTTAGACTCAATCTGATGCATTAGGCGTTCTTTCATTTTCACAAAAGGGCAAGAAATCGAGTGACAACATGTTGCGCGAAGCGTGTAGAAAATATTTACTTTTGATAAATTTATCGCAAATTATTCTGCTTTATTGTAGTGTACGAAGATCTACCAAAGTGTGACTGGCTTATGGAAATACCAATGCGTCGTAACTGATATTTTAGCCATAACATCTGAAGTGTTGCTTCCAGACTAATCAAATTTTTGGTTGGCCTTGCAAGTTCACAATCTGTGCAATTCATCTTTTATAACATTACCAATTTCGGAAATTACCTCGCGGGCCACTCAAAAACCTTCTCGGGGGCCACATGTGGCCCGCGGGCCACGGGTTGACCGGCCCTGCTCTAGGTAAAGGTTGTCGTTGCTCCAAATATATTACAATAGCTTGCCCCCAGTCTAAACTATAAAAGATTATCTCCTTCTAAGAGACGAACACGATTCCAAATTCGCATTTCGAAACGGGGCTCATTATTTTCTTCGGCAGGTCTCATTTGATACATGCGGCTTAAGCTGCCGGCACTGGACTATTCGACGCTGGTCATGTCGGCGCCTGGAACTGTGGACATATCAACGTCAAACGTTTTGGCCATCATGCGGCTGTTATTTTGTTTCGAGATTCGGCGTCCTAAACATAGAAGATATGCGGCAACTAGAAATCGCCACGTTTATGTATCAGTTCCACTGCGGTCGTTGTCCCGAATATTTCAATGACTTTTTTTATTTCGGTATCAAAAGCGCACAAGTACAACACACTCGCGTCCACGTCGTCCAAATATCATATGGTCGACCGAAAAGATCATCGCTCCATCAAATATGCCGGACCCGATGTGTGGAACATTATCCCGGAGGCCATCCGACAGTCGGCGAGCATGTCCACATTGAAGACCAAATACAAGCTATTACTACTAAATGAATGTTAGTCCATCCTCAAGATTACCGGACCACGACTGACCTACCGATCTCGCCTTCCATGACATTCTTGTTGCTTGCTTTTTTCTATACTATCTTCTTTACTTTTCATTCGGTGAGCATGCCTCCTCTTTACATCGCCTAGGCCAATGTGAGTGTCTGATTCCATAGACTACACGACACCTTCCAATCCCACATTATAATCAAGACACCAGGTCCAATAAATCGCGCGAAGCGCGGAAAATCATTCCAAGAAAATTAAATTTGCCCTAAAAGATTCTATTTTATGTTGATTTACGAAATAATTTTGGATCGCCTACGAGCTTTGTACATTTTGAAAGCTTCTGTTTCATTTTCTGCAAAAACATGGTTTTAATAGTTAGAGTCAAATCATTTGGCGTGCCATGAAAAATCATCTCGCGTGCCACAAATGGCACGCGTGCCGGCGTTTGCCGAGCCCTGGTATAAACCAACCACCTATCCGTAGATCACGGACTCGCGGTATAGCCTACCATCGCAGGCTAGCAGACACGTCAAACGCCACACACTGATCAACCACGACATTTTAGTTACGGTTAGTAGGAGTAAAGTACCGTCGCTCCTTATTCAACAATGACAGTGGAATATCGTGACATCGCCAAAGTACATAATGGCACCGCCAAAATAAGTGATTAAGTATATGGTGACATTGCCTAAGTTAGAGTTACTATATTTTAAGATTGGGAAAAGAGGATTGGGATACTTTTCACCCGCTCCAAAAGTTACTGAAGCGGAATAGAAAATCATATTTATACAGCAATTTCATTGGGTTGAAGCTCATTTTTCCTATTTGACATCCGAAACATCCGCCTTTTTAGACTGACTCCCGCGTAACCCGTGGTGTGTACCTTATAGGCCAAAATCTAACGTTTTTCATGGTCATTTTGGGCATTTTAGGTTACAAAAGAGTACAAACTGTCAAAAAGGAGGACATTTAAGCGAAGGAAGAACGTTTCTTCAAAAAGTAGGACAAATCCTCCTAAAGGAGGAGGTATGGTAACCCTGCCTAAGTATATGTTGTTGTCGCCAATTTCTATCCACCTTATTTTCTTTTTGGGAAGGGTGCTGTTATACACCCTTCCGTCCGAGGATTTCTATGAAATTTGGTACGAATGGAGTTTGAGGTATACTGGGTCCAGTGTGAGTGCCAGAGGTCGTATATAGAATCAATATCGCAACTGGGTGGTACGTTTTATACGTCATGTCACCGCTTTACTTGGTGAGAGATAGTTTGTGTGATGTAAATTTACCTGATGGCCTAATTGATGCACTATCGCATCGTTACTATGATACGTCAAATTTCTTTAACAAACGCATGCTATCCATATTTTGAAATTTCTTCAAGTCTTTAAAGATTCGCATAATCCATGGCGATGGTGCTTGCTTGCTAAGTAATAAATGTACTTCCGTGACTTTCACTATTCTTTGTTCATTTTCTAATGAATAGATGACTTGAAAGAAAATTGCGTGCATTGCAGTTTCTATATATGCTGTCCAGTGTCCAGTATTGAATTGGAAAATTTCGTGCCCAAAGAATATATATATTAGTCATATGATTGCTGAGTGGACGAGAACAATATGTTGCAAATGATTGAAGAAAGCAGTGCTATTTTTCTTTGAGGGTGATTATTACAGAACAGGCCATTGTATGTCGACATATTTAAAGAAAATTGAAGAGCAAGGAAGGCGTAGTTTCAATTCTTATTAAAGCATAGTACAGTAATTAAATCATCGAATGTCACCATAATAATCGGAGTCAAGAGTTCCGATTTGAAATCGTACTGGAGTAAAGGGTGGAGTCGCATTGAAATATATGCGCTTCGCCACCTGATGCAATATAACCGTATTCGGAGCAACTGGCAAATGGAATAAAATGTTGAGCAAAACCGCAATAATCGTGTAGTTATACATAATCAAATTATCAGTAATCAATTCATATATTCACTATTCATTATTACCTGCGTGCATTCAAAATGACCCGTCATTCCACAGCACTCAATCTGGCAGATATTTGTACCAAGTCAGGTTTTCTGGTGCACTTTATGCAATTATACATACACAGTACGCACTATACAGATAGATTTGAAAAACCGTGTTTTTGATAGTTCTCATAGTCTGAGTGATGCATAAGTTGTACTTTACTGGAAAGTGGACAATCTACACATCCAGACCCGGAATAAGGAGGTCACTGTAAGGAGCTATAGTCAAACTGTGACTAGTCACACTTGAATGTGCTAAACGCTTGTGTACGCTGCCCATTATTGTTTATGTATGCTTGATCGGCCCCACTAGCGACTTTGTTTACCTCAGCGTACACGTCAGGCACCGTAGCGGCCCCGTGAGCGACTTTGTTTACCTCAGCGTACACAGCAGGCACCGTAGCAGTCTCGCTAGCGGCTTTGTTTACCGCAGCATACATGACAGGCACCGTAGCGCCCTCGCTCGCGACTTCGTTTACTGCAGCGTTTACCACTGGTACTGCAGCAGTCTCTACAGTTTCATGATCCACACCTCCGTACAAAACGTTTTCTTTTAGCTCTGCTGATCCGGTTGCTTCAGCATATGCATTCTGAAATCCGTATTCGTGAAGTGATACAGATTGCTGCATATGACCATTTCGGATTCGTCGCCTCCGCCTGAAAACATTTCAGGTGTGATCAAATGTTTAGGCTGCCGGATGAATCGAACCTGACCGTATATATATTAGTCAAGCGTCAGCTCTAAAAAATGTTCGGGTTATTACCATAAATAAAGGCCGGGTGGGGAACATACGGAAAGCGGGCCAGATTCGGAGGGTTGTTATCCGCGGCCGTGGGTTGTTTTCGGTATTCATGATAATTTGACGCTCGGAGGCGTTCTCCGACTGGGGTTCAGTGCGTTATACTTTTATACTTTGATTCTTCGTTCTCGGATTTTAGTCAGGATCGAAATTTGCAATCTATATGCGCGAAAGCGGGAAATGCAGCTATTTATTGCAATATATTGGCTTGACAAAAGCTAGCGTTGTTGCCACTTTCGCCCAGAGGTGGTCTCTGGTCAGTGATGAAGTACTTCTAATTTTTGGGAGCACTCGAGTAGGTTTTGCCTTCTTCCACCGCATTCACAATTGGTTGTCTTTCAGATTACTTCCGCTTTTTATTAGTAGTTTTTGGCCCAAAACCTGTAATTCTTGCACTCGGGATTTTTTAAAGTAGAAAGTAGTTTTTGGATTTGTTTCCTTCGCTTTTGGGAGTGAAACTGTCATAACAGTCGGGCAAAAGAGCCCCTGTATGCTGGTAACGAAATATTTGCTGTGTTGATAGTCATATTGCGATTGCTCCGATTGACAGCTGAAAGTATGAGACCCCTCGACTTAATTCAGTTTTGAAACTACTTACTTGAGCACTTTTCAGACCCTTTAGTTTTTACTAATATTGGATCAGTTTTAGCATGTCCTAAAATCGCTACTTCTGTTTACAATTGAGTAGAAATTTACGCCATTACTTGTACTTCTTGTAGAGTAGAAAAACAGACTACTTAATATTAGACCATCTTTCAGTGTTGTAACCGAGTCACAAGTCAATCTCACTTTTATAGTTTAACTCGAATAAAGTAGAATGATTTTCAATTCACCACCGAGTCAAGTCCGAGTCCAAGTCAGCGAGCAGATGGGTCGAGTCCGAGTCTTGGTATTATAACTCGACTCCGAGTCCAAGTCATTGTGTGTTGACTGCTCAGTGCTCAGTTTTCAGTTAAAGTCTTGTTAACCCCACTTTTTATAACTCTGTTTGGTGAATCTGTGTGTGATACTAATTTTCCTCACTTTTAGCTGTTTCTGGTCGCATTTTGAAGTACCAGTACCATTGAACGAAATCCCAATAGTGTGGTTAGTCGTTATACCTTACTATTCTTCGAAATTACAATGAAATGTCGGTCTTGGCCGTCTGCGAGTCTCAGGTCACATGACTTGGTTCGAGTATAATGCGCAATGACTCGAGTCCAGGTCGAGTCAATACACAGATTGACTCGAGTCGAGTAGAGTTATTTCTGCATTTTGAGTTAATGACTCGAGTCTAGTCGAGTCATCAGAAAATCGTGACAGCCCTGCCATCTCCGCTTTCGCCCCACATTACGACATTGGAAAGTAGTCTTTGTGACTGAGTTAAAGTTCTATCGCCTCGGATTAACGTTGTCCAGTATACTAACTTGGCACTCAATATATGAGGTAACGAGGTAACGGTGTTCAGAATTCAGCTTCAATGCGTAGGCCTAACCCCATGCACTCGATTTATCATGTGGGAAAGAAGCTTAAGACATGGTTTCGGAATGGCGCGAAATGGCCCCGCTACCACGTGTGTACTGTGTATAGACCGGCGGTTCTTATTCGGTATTCCCTGGAACGCAAAGGGATGAGCGAGTCACTCTCAGGGGATCCCAGGGGGTCAAGGCACGCATTTAACTCATACATATGATTTGAGAAGACTGCCCGTCTAGGTCATCATTGGTTGCAGGCAATTAGGCATGGTCAATAGTCGGATTCTGCCTGTTGTGCTGGTGCAACGCGGGCAGTGGGGTACGGAGGGGCGGTTTGGGTTCTAAATCGAAACCTCGTTCTTCTGAATTACCAAGTCGATCTCTGCTAATATATATGTAAGCTAATCTGAAATTAAGCAATTGGTATCACGCTGTTGAGTTTCGACCGTGCAATACAATGACACATCCCAAGGTGAAGCCTCGCATTTTCGAAAGGGAAAGGGAACAGCAGAAGTCTCACTGATTTGCGATAAATATTAATTGTTTTGTTTTCGTTATGTGTGAAAATCATGTGAAGCACAGTTCATTTACTGCACCGGTAATCTATATTAATGTATAAGATGTGTATAGTTAATTGCGTACTTTGGTAGACGCGAAGATTTGTGGTTCCCGAAGGCTTGCATGCAGATTAGCGCACCGCACGCGTTCCAATTGTCGGTAAGAGTAAAAACCCCTGGTTTAGACGGGCGTTTCAATGTGTCCTGTCTACCTTCCAAATTGTTTTATTGCAATCGTACGTGGTCCAAAACACCTCTCTCTATTTCCCGTACAGCAAAATGACTCAAAAATATGTTTTAGAGTGGCATGAAATCATTCGCTACCACAGGTGTGGCACCCGGCGTATGACGCCAAATATCATTCCTCCTATTAGACGTAGCATGATCGAAATCGCGTTGCGAATTCCACATTGAATGCTCCCATACTCCGTCTTGCGTGTATATACCGAAGCGGCGCGAATAATAGTTTGAAAATGACTGAAATGGCTTTTACGCGCATTGGGCTACCACAGTGCTTATCAACCTTTCCGACCTCGTGGCATCCTATATAGTACGCCGAGTACCCTAAGTGCCGAGCAGGGCATGGTATGGTATGGTATGGTATGGAAGTATGGTATGGTATGGATCGATATTTTGGTATGGAATATGGAACAATGCAAGTATGGTATGGAATGGAAGATTTTAATCTATGGTATGGAACCCAATTTCCATACTTCCATACTTTGGTGTTTTATACATTTTATCGAGATCTGTGCAAGCTTCCATGAAGCGTACGTTGTTCACTGTTCACAGAATACGATCTCTTTTGTTATGTGTGAACGTGAACTATTGAACGCTGTGTAGGATCAAATACACACTTGTGCAACGGNTTTAGGAGCACTTGGAATGACANGATTTTGTGATGTAATAATGAAAACAGTAATGTTGATCCGATATTCNATGGAGTTTANACNCGACGTCTCCGAGCATAGTCTATCACANGGGTGGGCAATTATTTTCTTCCGCGGGCCAAATGAGAAGTAGAAAATACGNTGGNGGGCCGAGTGAAAATTTTCAGCTNTATTCNCCAGTGTATTTTAATTTTATTTCTAAATTACATTGTTAATAAATGATGCTCTGTGAATGNGTTGATGTTAGGTAATGAGAATATGGCGGTTANTTAAAAAATATTTATTTGCCGTCGTGATTCGAAACAATGTTAAAGATGATACATTCTTACCTCTCTTTAAACCACAATCCATGTTTTTCTATTAAGACAATAAAGCAGTGGTTCTCACACTTTTNTAAGGCACGCCCCCTTTATGATAGTGAAAAATTTGGTNCCCCCCCCAATCCTATCATGATATCTCAGCATATTAAAAAGAGCGACCAGAATGCTAGCAATCCCAACAGATGNTTTGAAGGCAAGGTAGATTATTGCGTTGATGANNNAATTCTGTAATATCAAANTCGGAAAATACACAGAGCATTAACTGTGTTATGAGCTGGGGGTAAATCGCGCGGNGCGCGGAAGAAAATTTCGTTNAACTTGGGCTTCGCGCCTCNCTTCAGATGCTGTCACGCCCCCCAGTTCGAAAACCACTGCACTNGAATGTATATGGGATAGTACAAAGCTTGTCTTGGTCGCTGCNTTCCGAGCAGTGAGCATGTGTATGTGCAGCTCAATCAGCCTTGATGTTGAGCGAAGTTTGCGGTTATTCTGAGATTCGCCCTCCCTTGACCGAGTGTTTCGTGTTTTTGTCATAATTAAAATCCTTAATCTCGGCGGCATGCTCGGCAAAAACTAAAAGGACGGGTTTACCCGTAACTCCAGTATACAAATATTTAGTGCTCTAAACCTTCTTTGAATTTCAGCTTTTGGCTTTCTCTTTTTGACATGCCCGTTCATCCTTTATGGTTGATAGATATGATGATTGATGAGTCATATAGTAATTGCGAGCACTGACCAGTGACCACTGATCGATTTCACGAATTAGGGATTTGGAAACGCCTCACGTAAGAATTTGATACACGTACTGTAGAATGCGTAATGAGACAATGGCAACAAAAAAGGTTTGACCTAAACTTTATGTAAAGGGTGATTTCTTGTAAATTCAATTGCTACTCATACTTCGCCACATTGAATTTCTTTTGAATCTGGATTACGCATGCGAGTTACGTAGGCAGCGTAATCGTGGCATATTAATGGTTTAGTTGGTACAGCCTAGGGTTTTAGTCCACGCATCAACATTCAAAAAGCAAGTTTAATGTTATGAATTCCAAGCAACCTTTCGCGAGCCACACAGAATGGGTTCGCGGGCCGCATTTGGCCCGTGGGCCGCACTTTGCCCAGGCCTGGTCTATCATGTGACGCTATAACTGGTAATGTTGGCACTCCAACTACCTCATTCCTTGAGTGACGAGAGCTTACAAGCAATCATGATGTAACGTACTTAATGCTCAATGTGATTGATAATTACATTTCTTCTGAAACATTATCCGCACATTTATACTATTTACATACCGAAAAATCTCATTGGTCTTCTTTCAAACGCTCTCGCATTAGGATTATAGATCAGGGAGTGGAGTAGATATAGTTTGAAATTCTCGTCACACTAACCCCAACCAAATACTGTACTAATAAAATAATCACCCAGATCGCTGCAGTATTTATCGCCTTTAAAGCGTTTGATAAGTTCCTTTACCCAAAATTTACCAAGATATCAGTTCATTAGGGCTGAGTACATCGTAAATGCCGATAATGCAAGTCTTCTCGCCTCGAAGAACTTACCCGTAAGCTCCACTCCCGCACGCTGCGCAGTGGGCAGACCTATATAATAACATGCAGTCACGAAAATTTGACGTTTAGGCAAGTAGTGTTGAATCTGCCGCGGGCCACATTATCATGTAAGACGGTAAACTGTCCGCGGGCCGGACAAAATCTCGTGGCGGGCCGTATGTTGCCAGTCCCTTTTATGGACGGTCCTAGATAAAAATCTGCTGACTATCTCATTTTGCTCGCGGAAGCCGTAGAGTAGAGGTACACGGCACCTCACCACTGTGAACTAAACCTCATCAAAACAGACTATATGAAACTATTATCAGGAGTTATATTCGCATCATGGCTAGTTTAAGTAATAATCACATGCGAAATATCAATAATATAGGTGCTAGAAAAGGTACTACTTATGATATTGAAGTATTTGAAAGTATGTAATATGTATCAAGTATGGTATGGAACAATGTTGGTATGGTATGGAAAATTGCAAGTATGGTATGGAGAGAGTAAGGCAAGTATGGAGTATGGAAAATTCTCTTTCCATACCATACCATACCATGCCCTGCTTTTCAGGAATATTTGCAGCATTAAATATTTCTTAACTTATACTAGAGGTAAACGCGTCTTTCTACTTTGTGGTAAGCAATTTGCCGTGATTGTGGAATTTAATTTGAGTCGTGAGAGAAGGCGAATTTAGTGTGCAGCGTTTTTTAGGGTAACCTGACACTTTAATCAGTGAATGCCCGGAGTCCGAAAAAAAAGCTATTTTAAGCAAATCTCAGCCTCAGTCTATAATTACGAAAATACGAAACCTCAGAGAGTAGAAACGAATTGATACGATGCAATATTCTACCTGACACCAAGGTCCAAGGATTTCTAGAACTTCTAGAACTTGAAGTTCTAGAAGTCCCTGTCTGGCACCTACACATCCATTAGATACAATCATGGTTATAATGACCAGAGGTGGTCAGTAACGAAGAACTTCTACTTTTTGAAGTACTTGAAGTAGATTTTGCCTACTCGCACTACTTATTGCGTAGTTCTGATTTTAGACCACTTCTACTTCTATTTGACAGTTTTAAGTTTTTTAAGGCAAAAATAGGCGTAGAATATCTACTTGTATACTTACTTGTGAACCGCCACTCCTACTTCTACTTGAGTAGAAATTTCGGTGTTACTTCTATTTCGAAGGTTTATTGCTTATAAAGGCTTAGTGCAGTATACAGTGCTGTGCTAGATCGGTCATAGGCCCTCCTAACACACATGTATATGACTATAGTCCTAAGCATGCCTTATTCGCTTTCGTTCTGCAAGAGCATGGAAAAAGGTTAACCCATAATTCACGTCGGAGCCTTCGGGGCTTCGTCACCCTTTCGGGCAATTCATCGTCTATAACGCGGCCTTCGAGCAATGCGGTAAGTCGACTTGCTCCACATGATCCACTCATGGAAACCTCCCTCGCATACAATAGCTGCGACTTTTCGGAGGTCTGGGACTGTCATGTCCACAGATTTGATCAGTTCTTCAGCGCTTCTCACGTCACAGGATCCTCTCCAGTTCAGCACTATACCGGTGACACGTATCTCCTCCATCTTTGTTCGTGATTTTACTCATTGCACGATATGTGGAGTCTGGAATTTCTCCACTTTGCCTTTCCGCTCTTTATCCAGGTCGGCGTTGTCAGACACAATGGTGACATCCATTATCGTTGCCACTTTTGCATTCCGGTCTACAAGTATTAGATCAGGTCTCCTCCATGTCTCTGTTGTCTTGATTGTGGTCTCGACCCAGACCTCGCAGCCTTTGCGTTCAGCTGTGCTTTTCACGTAACTAACAACCCGATTGTTACTTTTTAATGTACTTTTAATGCTACTGGAGTAGCGACGGTGACTACTTTGACCACCTCTGGTAATGACTCGAGTCATAACCAGTCTCGATTCAGACTTGAGTCGCGATTTTCTGGTGACTCGATTTGACTCGAGTCATTTTTTCAAATACTTAAAATGACCCGATTCGAGTTTATATTTTTATTGAGTCATTTTGTATTCGAGTTCGAGTCATTGTGCTTGTTCATGACTCGAACCAAGTCTTAGGACTCGAGACTAGGACGGCCAAGACAGAAATTTCGTTGTAACTTCGAAGACTAGTAAAGTCACCATATTATTGGTATTTCGCCTATCACTCCTGATACTTTGGGAAATAGGGACAGAAACTGTTTAGACTTGAGAAAATTGCTATATTATGAATGCGAGCCATTCTATGTCACTCGAATAGAGTTGAAAAAATGGGTTGAACCAGATTGAACAGTAAACATTATGACTTGGACTCGATTCAGAACATTATGACTCGGACTCAAACCTCAACTAGCTGACTTGGACTTGAATCGAGGATGAATTGAACATGACTCGACTTGACTCGAGTCAAAACTACAAAAGTGAGATTGACTTGTGACTTGTTTTCAATCCCTTATACAATCCAAGCCTGCGTCAATGGTTGATTATAGGGTTACCATACGTCCTCTTTTAAGAGGATATGTCCTTCGTTGACTTTTTTGAAAGTGTCCTCGGAGGACACTCAAATGTTTTCTTTTTTGAGAATTTTGGTTGAATATATGGCAAAATCGACTTAGATACAGGAAGTTAGCACTAAAGGAACGCTCCGTCGGGTATTTAGGGAGCTCAGCCGGAAAGATGACCTTTTTCTCAGTCAACCGACCACGATGTGGGAAAAATTTACCATTTTTTCAGAATTTTCCTAGGTTTTGCAAGTCGGAAAATTTTGAAAAAGGGTCCTCTTTTCAGATTTCCAAAATATGGTAACCCTAGTTGACTAGTAATATAAACTTAAACTATATTAAAATTCTATTTAAATCAAACGAGAGGTTTGGATATGGTAAGAACCGACCACAATGAGCAGTCTATAGAACAGAGATTGATATTTGGTCATTAGGTTACTTTACTACTAGTTACGACAACGCAATCTTCGATCATTTCGTTTGCGGTCAACATATTTGTGATAGAGCAGTGGTTCTTAAGCTTTTTTCTCCAGCGCACCCTTTCAAAATTTGCCTGGGTCTGGCGCCCTGCCCATCTTAAGGAATGTAGTAAAAAAAACAATGGGTAAGTGGTCGAAGTTCACTATATTTCACGCTTGAATTGCGCCCGAGGACCACTCGACTAATTAACGATATTATAATTGTATAAGCTATTTTCGGGATCAAATCACGGTTTTCATAACAACCATCGAGTAAAGCCTTCTGGTTCATACTGTTTGGTTCGAGCTCCATGTACTGTACATATCCCGAATTCATCCCTGCGATGGGCAATCCGGGAAGTTAATTGTAAGGGATTTTGTTTCATTGTTTGTGTGACTAATAAATCATCTGAGAATGTGGAAGAGATCTTTACTCCCATGAACTTAGTACTGCACTAAACTCTTAACTTTAACATGATTGTGGGTAACAACCAGAGGTGGTCAGTATCGAAGTAGGCTACTTCTACTTTTTAGAAGTACCCAAGTAATTTTCCTCTACTTCTGGTACTTACTCAAGTAGGTCTGATTTTCTCTACTTCTACTTCGTATATGTTGTGATCTACTTACTTACTTTTCGCTATTTTTAGTTTGTCAAGTAGAAGTAGTTTAATCTCCCAATACGAAAGATAATCTGAGGAATTTCGGGGCTGTTTTCACGGAGTACCAACATTTAATATTCATAAAAGTCAAGTAAAGCCCAAAAATGTTGTTGCGCTTCGTGCACAGTAGTTATGGAGTGACAAGTATATGTTTTCACGGCAGTATCGGTGAATATAATTTAGGTACCGGATTGCTTGGTTCCGCTCACACCGCATTGTCGCCCATATGAAATATTTCATCACAGTAAATATGGCCCACCAAAACGTTTGAAACTACCGTTTCGCAATCTAGCAATTACCTATCATATCGTAATCTAGCAGCCCATTACGTGTCTTGCTAATCTGTAAAATCCAGCTTTTTTGAACGTTACAACTGTTTTAGCAGATCACCTTTGAAGCTTTATGGACAAAAGACATGAAATATATTTTCCGCTTTTTAGACGTGGTATTTGTATTTCACTTGCAATTCCGAGTATCATACTTTGAGTTCTAATTACTTTCAGTTCTTTTGTCTGCAGAACATACATGTTGAAGCATAAAAGCAAGTGTAGCAATGCCTCTATTTTCCGAAAATAAAGTTACACTAAATATAACTTTTACGATCCACAATTTTTGTTATTAACGTATACTAATCGCGCGAAGTGATGAAACTGTATCGGATACAACTTCTACGTATTGCTCTTCGCCCAAACTTGGGGCCTTATCAAATGGGGTCGGGCGCCATGCCATGATATTCTCTAAAACTGGGTCTTCTCGTAAACAAAGGGTTAGTATCGCATTTTAATATCAATACTATAATTAGAATCCCATGCTGCGAAAGAATACTTATTCAGTCGAAAATTGATACCTCCTGGGATGCATCAATACAAATCAAGCTCTCTGCACCCTCCGCATAGCTCAATTTGCAGCTTTTGACAGAACTACTTACTGACTGACTTGAGTAGATTTAAGGTCAGTCAATTCTACTTCTACTTCAAGTAGTTTTAGATGGCTTTTTTAAGAGGTACTTCTATTCCTACTTGAGTAGATTTTTTTCGTCGCTACTTCTACTTCTACTTGAGTAGATTTCTTGACTACTTTGACCACCTCTGGTAACAACACTAAGCAATATCGTCTTTTATGATACGACGCCGACACATTCTGACGATTTAATTTTGTAGCTCTCAAATACGAGTATATTTAGTTAATGATTTTGGCCAAACAGCTTCAAGGCATCTTTAATGCACAAATTACATCACTCTCAAAAGTGGTACACTGTATTTTCAATTTCGACACGCGGTTTGCTGCTGGATACAATACTTATCGTTTGAAACATTTGGCGGAAAACCCGAGCTAGCGTTACGGGAGTGTTTTAAGGCGTAATCGGACGAATTTTGTCGAATGTTAGTTTGCAATGAGAACTTAGGGATAGATAGAACTATTGTTCGACTGTATAATCATATGTCCTTACTACGCCACCTACTGTGAGGCCATTTTTCTTCAGCGCCCTCTGAGCGTTTCCGCCCCCTTCAAAAACCAAATCACCCCCGCGGGGGCGCTGGAGACAAGGTTAAGAATAGAGACGGTGTGAACGTGAGGTTCGCGTTCGCGTTCTGTAGGTTCTGCACTGTGGAGCTTTTTCACATATTACAATTTTCACTTCATTATAACATCTTTGGTTGAAAGTTATTGCATTTCAACCGCGGGCCACTCTACGCATAGCGATGGAAGCACAAAAAATCAACACTAAGCGAGCATGCATGTTGAAAATCTCAAAACTTTACCTGCTGTGTTACAAAAGTTTGCTAGAAATATCCAAGTTTCTGTTTGTGAATATTTAGTGACTCTCTGCTTTGAGCTTGACCCACAATCACACAACATCAATAGCGAAATAGGCCACATGTAGGTTGCTTATTCAACCAATCAATGAAATCGATATTGTTGTCTGATGCAGAAAATCTAGCAGGCGAACGGGGTCAATCTCGATTTCGTATGATTATTGTATCATAAAAACCAAATCTGTGCGATTGGGGTGTTGGCTACTTCTGTATAACTTGTTAATTGGGTAAAACCCGTCTTACACTCTCCTCAATATCAATGTAGACCGGACCTGGGCAAAGTGTGGCCCGAGGGCCAACTGCGGCCCGCGAAAGGTTGCGTGAAATTCAAAACATAAAACTTGCTTTTTGAATGACTAAAACCATAGGCTGTATTAACCAGAGTTGGATCAATTGTAATTTGTAATTGAGCTGAATGTAATTATTACATTTTTTTCATGTAATTGTAATTGTAATTGTAATTGAAGCATTTCTATTTTGTGTAATTGTAATTGTAATTGTAATTTGATCAAAATTTTGCCTAATTACAATCTCAATTACATTTTCATGAAAACCTGACAATCACAACAAAAAATATTCATTTAATCAATCATTTATTCTTCGCACCAGTGAGAATCCGGTACGAGCCTATTTACATCGGTGTTCTATGCGTGCTGCGATATAACTAGATAATTTAGTCACGCTAAACTGTTTCCCATACTTTAGTAGCAACAGAAAACTTAGTGAAATACAATATAGGTTAAACCAGTGGTTGTCAAACTGTGGGCGTGCCCCCTTGGGCGGCGTGAAAGCATCTGAACGGGGCGCGACGCTCCAGTGAAATGAAATCTATTCCGCGCTTGGCCCGATCCACCTCCGTTTTATGGTTATTGCTCGGTGTATAGTCTGAATTTCGTATTGGAAAATTCTCTCATCATCAGTCATAACCGTCCATATCATCAAACTATATGTAAGGATTGCTAACTTTCTGGTTTCATTGTGTGCTATGACGATAAGGGGGGCACGAAATATTCACTGTCATAAAGGGGCGTGTCTAAAAAAAGTTAGAGAACCATTGGGCTAAACTAAATCTTAATATTTCAAAGACGGATGAACAGCAAATTAACTCTTCTGAAACCTGTACTGAACCATTTCCTACACCACGATCAAAGTTTTTTTTTAATCTCTGACCAGTACCGAGGCTTGTTGCAACAATAGCAAAAAAATTCAAGTTTCCAACCAAGGCTTCATCAAACTTGATCACGCATTTGTAGAGATGTAATCCCAATCTTACATCCAATCTTGGCCAAATTTACTGGGGCCAGAAACTTATCGCACCCTAATGTTCATCAAATGCAATCTAACAGTTTACGAGCAAGTGAAAATGTAAATGCGAACCAAAATATTGTAATTCTTAGTTATCAGGAGGTTCTTTCCTTTTGCATGTATTTTAATTTTACGCACCTTATCGGTATTATCCTTATCGCTGACGCCTTACCAATTACATTCCATTATCCTCACTCAGCTCTGAGTAGCCTAATCGTTTGATTACATTTCATTGACTGTCCTGTAGCCTATTCGCTGTTAGTCGCTCAAACCTTTGGTTCTTAACAGTCGCTTGAAACATTTTTCTGTGCTTGCAGTTTTCAGTACTCATGATTAGGAATAGTTCGAATACGTTCGAGTTTTTATTCTACATATCAGGAATGAAACATGAGTAGCTTGAGATTGTTGCTAATTATGTCGCTACGGTTGTCAAAGAACACCTCTTTACTGAATCAATGACCTATATAAAAGTAATTGTAATTGTAATTATAATTGTAATCATTACATGTTTAACAGTAATTGTAATTGTAATTTGATATTTTTAGCATTGAGTAATTGTAATTGTAATGTAATTGAAACATGCAAGGAAGTAATTGTAATTGAATTAAAATATTGTAATTGATCCAACTCTGGTATCAACTGAACAGGAAATTCGTTTACTTTGAAGCCTATTCATTAATATGCCACGATTACGCTGCCTACGTACCTCGTATGCATAATCCAGATTCAAAATAAAGGCAACGTTATAATTGATGAGTATGGGTAGCAATTAAAGTCAAAAGAAATCACTCTTTCCATATAGTTTAGTTCAAACCTTCTTTGTTGCCATTGTCACATTACGCATTATGCAGTATATGTTAAAATTGTAACGGGATACGTTTCCAAATCGCTAACTTGTAAAACAAGTCAATTAGGGCTGGGCACAATGATTCGAGTACTCGAATCGGAATCGAGTATTAATTTTAATGATTCGAGTCGAGTAGTAAAAGACGATTTTTTTCGAGTACTGAAATTATGCGCTCCTCACAACTGAAGAGTAATTTATCAATGAGAATTATAGTTTCGATACTAATTTCCACTTTGTAGCCTTGAAACATTGATTGGCGGTATCGTAGCATACGTAGCACATGATACAAAGTTACGAAGGTTGCTGGACGTAGCACATTTCCGAAGTCATGATTATCCCACAACATTGTCTCCCAGTGGAATGAAATCGGTACGGTCGAAAAAATACCAAAGTATC
>ATSW01101238.1:0-10556 GCA_000444245.1 Botryllus schlosseri | reverse complement strand
ATTAGAATTAGAATTACTGAATTCTCGAAAATTGTGAAATCGAATGAAATTGGGAATGAGAAATAAATGCATAAAAAATCAGTTAATATCAAATCACAGTTCATTCCCATAACCATGAGAACGGTTAACGTCTGTATACCAATCTTGGCTCGTCTTGTACTATATACCAGGTTCACCGCAATCGCCGCCGACAATCTAATCTGTGATTTTGGAAGAACGCGAAATAGAGCATTTTAAAATGTTAAAACTGATTTCAGTTTCAAATTATTGTTGTTCTTTCAAAATAAGCTGTTCGCCTGTGCGCCACAACACTATTCCACACTAGCTGAAACGACTTCGGCGATGGCAACAGCATTCCATCGATGTAGAATCAGTTGACATCAATAAGCATATTGCGTTGACGTGCAATGGCTCAGACGCTGCCAAGATCGAGGCGCTTAGAAAACAACATAGGACGTCCCCACAACACCAATCTTTAGGATGAAAAAGTCCTCAACCTAGTAGTATGTCTGGCTATCCCCAAAATCGATCGATTAGTCGCTGGATAGATTTATCGGAAATCGTGCGCAGCTCATAGTTCAAAATAAAATGGCATTTCTCATTGTATTGTATACTATTTCAATAAAATATTACTTCTATTGTGGTAACCATATGCGCATCGCCCATGTTAGTCAGCACGGCGTTGTACTAACATAAATTTTTTTAAACTAGAATGCTGTTCGCAGACCAAAATCTACTATGCTAACAAGTTATTATAATAATTATTCGTAACAATAACTATTACTGTACGATGTAAGTATAAGGCGATGGCGTTTTGGCACTACATTTTCAGGGATATTCTTGTTAACTCGCTGCACAATGACTCGGACAAAGTAGCATTGTCAGTAAAACAATAAGTTAGATATGAATTAAAATTAGAGCATTGGGACATTTCACAAATGAGCTTAGAATTAGAATTAGAAAATAAGAAGATTTCACAAATTAAACTAGAATTAGAATTAGAGCATAGACACATTTCACAAATTAGATTAAAATTATATTACTGGCATTTCGCTCTAATTTAGGGATTTAGTGCCCATGACCAACGTTTTGGAGAGAGTCAAACGAAGTGCTGTTATGGCCCTGTAAATGTCGATCGGATAATATATCAGATATATATAGTGGGCAGAGACCGCCTTAAGCAGTAGTCCATGTCCCTGTATTACAATACCACTATACGCACATTGAGTTGTTTATCTGGTCAAGGGTGTCCAGATTTGGATCTCACGTTGACACACTTTGCAGTCTGTAGTCTGTGTCCGTATATGAGAATCGCAGACACTGACTGGTTTAAATCTGTTTTCCAATGCAGGAAAGGCTGACCTAAAACCAAACGTTTCCAAATGAGCGTCGTTAATTCGTTAAAACCCTACACCGCAATTCTCCGTCAGGCTCTCGTAATTCACTGACAATGCGCTACAATTGATTAGGAATAACTTCGCAAGCACTGTAATGAGCACTGCTGCTCGAAACATGTGCTCCATATCCAATGAACTTACAGATAGATCGCTGACTCGGCATCCTGTGTAGAATTCTGTGAGTTTTCTTTTCGTCAAATTGCAATCTTGGAATTGTATCTCTTTACAACTGATGGACTTGAGTGTGACTGCTAGTTCGCGATAATCTTCGGCGGACATATTGATATCCCTTATTATCAGCATCGATAGCTATAAAATAGGAAATTATTTACTACAACAAAGATCGATTTATTTCTTCGTTATTCGAAAAGTCTGATATTAAACACTATATGCATAAATAGCGATATGAGTGCATGCCTATTCAGATTTCCAAAATTTAATTTACAATGTTTTTACCGCTATCGCCTTATTCGTATCACGGTTTCTCGTCTTGATTTGAAGACATGAAATATTTAGATAACACAAATTCTAGCAGAACATTTTACAAGTTACATATATTTTATTTTTCTTGACGGTTGTCTGGAAATATATCAATCTACGTTCGTCAAATGGACGGTGAATTCGTTAGGTCACACATTTCACATGTCTACTGTGCATATTATCCCTATCAAAAACTGTTTGGTTAAGCTTCCTGGCATTCAAATAGGTGCGACATGAATAAGAAAACTTTTCGACTTACTGACATTATACTTTTCTTGCAACTCATCTTGAAACTTTGCAACTTTTCCTTCGACAAATCACAATTCAAGAATTGTAGATCAGTGCATTTTGTGACTTTGAGGACAGGTGCGACGTCAAAATAGGCGTCCGGTGGCATTGTATGATCGATGATAGTCATTTTCTGTAGCTGCATGAGAATAGAAGAATTGCGACTTTTCTTGGTAACGGATCTGACATTCGGATATCATACATGCACGGAAGATATGATGATTACTTGAGTAAAATAGTGTCAACGCTTAACATAAAAATAGCTGAAACCTTTCCGCCCCCATATATCAGTCATGCGCTTGTATACCACGACCACGTAATGGAGTTGACGGCAGCAAATGACGCCATTTTCCGCCCTCTACCTCTGACTCAATCCAGCAGCGGTCACAGGCGCGGTGACACATACCGACGCGTTCGTATACTAGCATATTTAAGACATTGCCACATAACAGAGTTTAAGTATGTTAATAGTTACGACGTAAACGCGAGCGTTTTTTCATTTTTTTTTGGTGTGAATGAATAATCATTTGCTATATGCGCGTGATTATAACTGCAATATCACTCACGTGAATACGTCGATATCATTATAGTATAAACCAGGTCAACCAAAATCAATATGGCTCGCGGCGGGATTCAAAGCAATTGATCATGCGAACCGGACCAGGCAATTGATGCTAGAAAGTTTCCTCCGAACCCATAACTTTGTTTTTCACTGGAATACTTAATCATCAATCCAATAGTTAATACATCATATTAGATAATTCGGGCTTCATTCTGGCAACACCTATATTCGCAAATAACGGAATTGGCAAAGACAGAAGCGGATGCAAAACAGTCATGAACCGCTAAAACGGGGGAAGTAACAATAAACGCGGGCGCTGGGATGTGGTTCATTATAACTGCAATATCACTCATGTGAATACATCGATGTCATTATAATCTAAACCAGGTCAACCAAAATCAATATGGCTCGCGGCCGGATTCAAAGCAATTGATCATGCGAACCGGACCAGGCAATTGATGCTAGAAAGTTCCCTCCGAGCCCATAACTTGGTTTTTCACTGGTATACTTAATCATCAATCCAATAGTTAATACATTATATTAGATCAGTGGTTCCCAACGTGGGCGATATCGCCCCCCAGGGGGCGATTTGGCGGTCTAGGGGGGTGAAAATAACGAAGGGGCGATAGGGGGGCGAAAACGAACGAAGGGGGCGATAGGGGGACGGTGGCGCGTTAAAACGACTACATTGGAGTCGGGGACAGTAAGTACCGCACCCCAAACCCCCCAATTGGGGGTGGGGGGCCCGAAATCGAAGCGGGTCCAAAATTATTACGTGAATTATCAAAAATTAAAGAGTAATTTTTTAAAAATTCATACAACTTTTTCAAAAGATTTTCGCGCTGGGCGCGATTTAGTATTTTCATTTATCTTGATTTCGGATTACCCGTCACCCAACAACAATACGCATGATTTATGGACATAGGAGACGTCGGCGTCGGCCATTACTGTGCCACAACGCACCAAGACATATGAAGTTACAGGTCATGTGACATTTGACTCCGAGAAGTGTGCCAGAATGATCAGCAGCGAGAAGACCTTGGCCAAAAAGGAATGCCTTTGTACTGACCGAAAACTTCGATTATATATATATGTTTAACCCTACACCGCTCAGGTGGAATATCGTTACACGATTGCTCTGGTGGGGTCGATCAGACCCCATCAGTTAATATGCTTTTTGTCTTACTAATTTCGCTATACAGCTGTCTAATAACCGCTTGCATGACGTTATAACGATGCATCTTCCCTTTTTGAACCCTACTGTCTACCCATTTAAAAGTTCCCGCTGAGGCGTAACACCAATACGCAAATGGCGATATGGGGTCAAACACCCCCCACCAATTAATTATAATAACAAAGAAATAACAACAAGAAAATACAAGACAATACAACAATACAGCAGAGTAACAACGACAACAACGAAGTAGATTCAATCCGAATCCTCCGGCTCCATGCACTCTTGACATGTCACTATTTTCACAGAATGTGCTTGGCAGACAAATTCCCCACATTTTCCACATTTCTCGGTTGTTTTCCGGTCTTTTGCTCTACCGCAAAGACAGCATCTGCCACGTGCAGCTTTGGAGAGCTTTGCTGGTGGCATTTTACTGTCTTCTCCCGGAAAAATTCTTTTGGACGCGAGTCTTGTGCGGACGCGCAAGTGAGTATTTGATTGCCTGGACACTGCATTTTTCTTTGTTAGGGCCAGTGCAATTTCCCTTACAAATCCTCTGTGTGTTTGTTTCTTCGCGCGGTTACCTTTAGCCAGCAAAGATAATATATAGCCGTTGCATGCAGACAAATTCATCAATCCAAAGAAGATCGTCGGAGGCCAGAGCTTACTATTGCGAGAACAGGAATAGTTTGCCAACATTCTGTCTGCCACGTCTACGCCACCTTTTGTTTGATTATAAAATGTTATTATATCTGATTTCCGAGCGTCACCAGAGCTTTCATCAATTTTATCATCGTGATGCTGGCTGCTCACCATGGTAAGAATTTTCTTTGAGCCTTTGATTTTTGGAAGATATGACAGCAGTGTCATATCTTTTTGAAATCCAAAAATGCTGCTGTACAGTACACCTCCCTCCCCCGCAGAGAAATGAACGCAGGAGGTATCTCTCTCTTGTTCTTTCGAAGGGTGCCAACTGCTGTCAGTTTATGGCCGTGAAGCAATGACGTCACCAATGGTATACTGGTGTACCAGTTATCGAATGTGTTGTTTCGGCCAGATCCTGATATATAAGACACCAGCCGTGTCACTACTTCTTTGGCCGAATTGTCGACTTTGTACGGCCCGTCCAGTTGCGCCCGCAATAAATTTCAAAATTGTGGGTGTAGTAAGTCTTTGCATCACACAAGGCATGTAGTTTGATGCCATATTTTGCCGGTTTGTTTCGAATATACTGTCGGAAAGAACAACGTCCTCGAAACCCCCAAGGCATTTCGTCAATTGTCACAAATTCAGACAACACGTCATTTTTCTTGAAGGTGTTCCATATCATATCCGATATTGTTCGAATTTTCGCCAATTTGTCATTTTTTTCTATCTTCGCGTGTGGTTATGTCATCAAACCGAAGACATCGGAATTATTCGCATGACATTGTTACCTTGAAGATATCAAGTCCTGTGTCGTCATCTGCCCAAAAACTCATCAAGTGACAATCTTGAGCTTTTATGAACCCCAGCCAGAAGAAGAAGACCAATGACAGCTTGAATCTCCACTAAATTAGTTGGCCCTACCCTGTACTTCTCTTTGTAGTATTGGGCAGACAGAAACAATGCCAAGCAGCAACAAAAAGTGGAAATCCATCCGATCACAATGAGGAGATAATTACTTCGCCTGCCCACTATACCTGCAAAATCAGACCCATGCGCAATCAATAGCTGATTGCGTCGAGGTATTAGCGATAATCAGCTAATGCTTTATTCCGAATGATAGTGTATAACACCATTTAGGATTACATGTCTGGCAAGAACAATCCGACCGCACATAAAAATATGGCTCACATTTTTGTTCGCCTGGGGTCTTTGGGACCCCAACCTGAGCAGTCTAGGGTTAATTTTCCACAGGCACCTCAATGGCTGGCGTCGAATGTTCCTGTCCTGGCGACCTTAACCCTACAGGACAAATGCCATCCCGCAAGTAAAATATTACTTGCCAATAAGAAACACCAATTTGAAATCATGTGTGTCTTTCGGTTTAGTACGTTTTGACGATTTCCATATCTTCTGACATATAGCAGATATATAGAAGGTCACGAAATAGCATCATGTAACGAAGTCAATGACAACGATTCCGCNCGAAGATGTTTAATTATTACTGAGGGGTCCTACACCTTTTCCAACACACCACACTCAGCTCTACNGGTAAATCTGATTACGTTAGCAGAAAGAGGATGAAAAATTGATAGCAATATATATGCAATTCCCAACCATATTGACCGATTCAAACATGAATTATATGAATTTGTCGCGCTTCGCACGTTTCGGCGAAATACGGTGTCTCACCAAACAGTACATGAAATAGGGCATAGCTGATATGTAGCGACAAAAAGCCCACTGGCTGAAGGAGTCTGGTGTTTGGTTTATCATCCTATGGGGCCAAAGACCAAGCTTTTTTTGGGGGGGGGGGGACGAAGTGCTGTTTTTCAGTTCACAATATTTGGGGACGATGATCAGTGTGGAGCTTCAAAGGGGGCGATGAGTCGGAAAAGGTTGGGAACCACTGTCCTAGACGGTATTGCTGCGTCACAATGCAACAGTCGAGATTGATTCTGGCGAGTTCCAGGACCACTAGCAGAATAAAATTTATATTTTCGCAATCAATACCGCGGTAGTTTTAGTTTAGATTGATATCAATTTCATCAATTTTTGCGCTCGGCAAGCCGGTCAAAAATTCCAGTAAAATGCAGATACGTTCTATAAGTTATTCGACCGCGCCGAGCGTATGTGTTTCTGTGTATGTAAACTTTTAACACACAGCACAATCGGTCACTTGTAGCTCTCGTGGAGGGAAAATTAACGTCCTATTGATTTCTATTCTCCCGATACTTTAATTTTCATAGTGATGGCCAGACACCTATACCTTGCGTTATAGTAAGTGGCGCTTTTAAAAAGACGCTTCAACTGATCTGATACCTTGCTTGCCGGGTTCGCATTCCTCGGAGATAGTTGATTTGATATATTCTGAAAATTGAACTAAAACTTTCAGAAATGTACCGCCGATTGCAACCGCTTAATTGGAATTTTTGTAATAATTGTTGGTAATTTAATATTCGACTTCGCGACCCCAGAAAATAGACAAACGACCCCATCGGGGTCACGACCCCTAGTTCGGGAGCCCCTGTTCTAGACGCTGGGCGACATGGCTTATAACGGCACGCGTGCAATTTGTGACACGCGAGATTATTTTTCATGGCACGCCAAATGATTTGACGCACACGCCATATTATAACCAAATACGTTGCAAAACGTTAAACGTACGTTTTCAGAATGGATAGAGCTCGTCGACGACCCAAAATTTTTTCGTAAATCAACATAAAATAGAAACTTTTGGGGCATTTATTATTAATGTTGAAAATTTATTTCGCGCGATTTACCAGGACCTGATTTCTTTATTCCAATGTGAGAAACCTCAAAATACGTTCGGCAAAATAGTATCGTATGAAACGATTTACATGCTTTAGTCTTGAAATGTGCACTGTTGTGTATCCTGTGAGAGCGTGACTCTTTGATGAACTGTAATTTTGGCGCTGGACATTTTAACGATTAGAGACTCACATTTCGGGCAACATGTGACCATACGACTCCGTGCACTGTGTGCGCTGCCAGAATGATTGACGGTGATGTAACCTTGAAATAAAATAATCGGCGCATGTTGGCCAAAACGTTCGATATTGATCTGTACACTGTCCAGGCGCCAAAATGACCGGCGGTGAATTGTCCACCGCTCGCAGCTTGAGCCGCCCGTATCAAACAAGACCCCCAGAGGAGAATAATGATTCTCTTGTCGAAATGGGAATTTCGAATCATGTTCGTGTCACGAAAGGATATCTTGTTTTGGTATATTCTGGTACGTGTGAACGATTCGAATATATCTGGAGCAACGACAACAGCCTTTTACCGCTATACCGCAATCTTTGGAGCTTTGCAGACAAATTCAGTGTCAGACAAACCTATAATTTCAACATCAAACCAGCTTGTAAGATACTGGGATGGTAACATTTTTCATAATCAGGCCATATCATCGTAACATCTTTCATGGGCCTGTCACTTAGCAACGACCAAATCAACTACAGAAGATCGATCATTACGCGACTAAAATTTGATGGCGCAAATATTACGTACAATAGGCGATAGGTCTAATGCGGTAGCGACCAAAAATCTTCGCGATCAATGCTGTAAGTATAACTGTAAGAATCACTGGCGTAACTGATGCCGCTGCCAGCATCAGATAAGCGGTTGGTAGGATTCCTTACTTGAATTGCTAAATATGACAAAATAAAAGATGTTTGTCACGCCAGATTGGTAATATTCTGCTATTTTCTGACATTTTGGCACGCCGCATACGAAAGGTTGGCGACCCCTGGCTCTGGTATATTTTTAAACAATATGTATTCAGCTATAAGTCAAAATACAGATCGAATATCAGTTCTGCTAGTTTACAAATGATCTCTTCCGTAACTGCTCTCTTGAATGAGCCTTCATGAATCCTCGTATCAGTTTTCACCTTAATGAAGAGGTTGACATTAAAACTACACTCTGCACGACGGATCTAGCGTATGTCTTACTCGCTCGCTAGCAATTTCCGCACGATTCCGCACAAAAGATTTGCATAAAATCTTCCAAATTTACGCAATCGCCGTCGTTAGTCCATGAATTACAAAATTCTTCTTCTAATTCGTCCTGGCAGACTGTTTGAATGGAAATTTTCATCTTTATGGGATTTCATTGTTATACAGCAGTTCATTATATGCGTTCAAGCGCTTATTTGGGGTTGCATTATAATACAAATGGGTACATAGTGTTTTCAATAAATAGCCTCCACAAAAATCCTTCAACTTTCCAAATAAACATTCTACTCGAACTTCTGTTCAAGCGGAAAACTGTTTAAATCAGAGACTCTTAAACTTTTTTGATCGCTGACCCGTTCGTGTTATTGGGTGGCTACACATGCGCGTACCTATCTATAGGCTATACCATGGCTAACATATGATAACTAATGACTAGGCAAAATAGTCACAATCACACTCACGGCGCCATTCACAGAGGATAATCTGTTTTGTAGTAGTTTCTTGATAACGTATATTTCCCTATTCACGGACCCCCTAAAGGTATACTCACGGGCCTAAGGGGTCCATGGAACCCAGTTTAAGAACCCTATGGTCAAAATAGGCTACTTCTACTCAAGCGGGATCAATAATTTCCACGTAATTTTCCATTCTCGAATATGGTAACGGTAGTCGTAGCTTAGGTTTCTCATTATGCCGGGGTGCTATTTGGAAGACAAGCATTAAGCAGTATAAGCACACTGTCCAGTGTCCAATTAGCGGTGTCAAACGTCTCAAGTATGAAATACATACTGATACCTGGTTCCGAACTATCTGTCGGCACTGGCTCTGCCGCTTCCTCTGGCCCTGCGGCGTCGTCAAAGGCAATTACCATTCCAGAACCTTCCTGTGCTTCCACGAGTGTGAATAGGAATAGGCTCCACGTCAGCGCGTTGCAGATTTTCTGACCTGAATACGGTTGAAAGAGTGTCGAACGATCTCAGCCAGTCGGTAAGTGTTATACTGTGTTTATTTTGATTAACTTAACGAAGCATTTCTTATGTTCGTTGTCTGCGGAGACTGGGAATGAATAAAACAGTGAAGAAATATGCATGCCCGAAATTTCGCAATGGGTTAAGATGCGATGACGCGTTACCTCCCTCGATACCACAGATATAGCTTGAGTGAAACGGTACCTTTCGTGAAAATCTGTTAGCTGCAGCTGTCAAATACCGTGAATTTCTGAGGAAAGTCGCTGCCACCAATAATGTTTTAGTATACCGTCCACTTTTATTTGCGTCCACATCATATTTAGAACTCAGTGCCCATTTAACAGCTATATCTAGTGCGCGAACATTCTTTGGATTACGTTAATTTGTCGGCACACTGTAGAACTGTGTAAATTATTGCTTAGTGCAAATTACTCTTTCGGTCAAATATATCAAATCACAATATTTGGAGCAAAATGATGCTCCGATAATATTTCTTGCCACATGAAAGATGCCTATCCTAACTGCGCCATCATATGAGAAAGTTTCAGGGAAAGACTGTACTGTAAGATTGGATCGGTTGCATGTGTACTGTACAGTGTACATGCTCCAGAGGCCTGCTTTTTCAAGTCCTATATTTCAAGTTCTGTACTTGTCGGTAGAAGACAAAGATTAGTCAGTAAGCGACCACAGGCAAAAGCTATAATTATTACGCCCCCATTAAATTTCCTCACCTGGACTCATCTCGCTGCGATGTAGTCTGCTTGTCGACAACAAAAATTTTGAAGTGAATTACTTTCTCCGGTCCACGAACCGTTACCGGCTACTTTCTGCGTGTATAGTGTACGAAGGAAGTACGTATATATGCCGTGCACGGAAACCGGACATGCGCTTCTTTCCGGATCCGGAGACCATCATCAATCTCGTGGTTAGTTGTGTGATATAATCATATGAAATAATTACAGTCACGGCCACATTCCTTGTCCGGACAGAAACAGCACTTCGTCGCCGAATCACGCTAGGCGCGAAAAATTTATATAATTCATGATTGAATCGGTCAATATGATC
>ATSW01101227.1:0-11080 GCA_000444245.1 Botryllus schlosseri | reverse complement strand
CGTCGCACAATCACAACAACAAGAAGACGAGATCGCTCATGCGTTTAGGGAAACTATCAGAGAGAGAGATAGTACTAAGAGATAATCACACATCCCCCCCAACTCCTAACGAAATCAACGAGCATTGAGTGAGGAGTTCAAAATACAGCGTGTAGAGAACGTCCAACCAAATACTCTAATGGCGATTGAAGCGGGAATCAACATAAAATCTGTGCCCCAATAACGTAGTCCTTGTGCCATACTGGCGGAGTAACATTTCTGCCCGAGCGCTGGCGTCTATCATTAGACGGTGCGGCAACACTAGTGTCGTCGATCGGTACTTCAACTGGTAGATGATCTTCTGCACTCGATTCGGCGGATCTCAGCACGCCAGGGTCTACCTCATGTGACTGTTCACTTCGACCGGGTGGCGAAACGACTTGAGGTGACGTAGCTGTGCCGGGAGACGAGACCGTTGGCTGAAAATATGTGTGCTCTTGGTTCGGGAAGTACGGCTCAATCTTGCGTAGAAATTTCCTGTTACGCAGCGTCAATCTGCCGGAACCGTCCACTTTCACGAGGTACTGGTCATGGTCCCGGCACTGAACCACAGTGCCGGTTCTGTCCCAGCGAAGGGGATAACGACCGTTTTGGTTTTGAATGCGACAGACATCACCTTCAAGAAGCGGTGATAATGGCTTAGTGTTCAACGACAGAGATTCCAGCTGCTTCGCAAATCTGGTACGTAACGTGTGCTCGCGACTCTGCCAGAGGTTCCTCCATAATGGCCTGATGTTGCGCTGGGTAAAAACTGGGACCCATGCTTTGATTGGCAACGCATCTTTCAAAGTCCTGCCAAATACTATTTCTGCAGGGGAGAGTCCATTCGCGGGGTCGGGGCAATTGCGAAACTGTAGCAATGCCCGAGTAATAGCATCGGTCCGGATGCTGCCATCCTGCGAAATGTTGCCGAGAAGGAGTCGTTTCATCGATTTCACCGCGGCCTCCGCACGGCCATTTGACCTGGAGTGATAGGCCGACGACAGCCTGTGACGCACCCCCCATTTTCGAAAAAATTCCCGAGTGCTGTGCGCAGCAAATTCGGGTCCCCCGTCACTGCTAAGTTCTTCGGCCACTCCAAACGTGCCGAAGTAACTTCGTAATGCATCTTGGAGTCCGAGGGCTCCAGACGTTTGCCCACCGTGCTTCACATGGAATATCTCTGGCCAGTTGCTGAAGCGGTCAACGACGACTAAATAGTGGTGGCCTGCGGCGGTGCAATAATCAGCGGCAACAGCTTGGAAAGGGTAGGTCGGTATGAATGGCTCGGCCGGAGGCATGTATGCCTGACTCGGTGCCATTTTACTGCAGTTGCCACAACGTGCTCGTGTACGTGCTATACACTCCGTCATCCCAGGCCAAAATACTGTGGCTTGCGCCCTCTGTGACATGGCAGCAGTCCCTTGGTGTGCCGAGTGTAAGATTTCACAGATAACCCCTCGCAGCGGCGGGGGAACGACAATCCGGTCATTATACATGACAACATCGTCTACGATCGAAAGGTTGTCGCGGTACCGCCAATATGATTGTAGTTGAAAAGGCAGTTTGTCCGATTTGTCTGGGAATCCTGAGATGATGTGAGTTTTTAACTCACTGAGGACAGGATCGTATGCAGTACTGCGCTTTACATCGTCCCAGGAGACAACTTCAATGGCATTCAATGATGCGCGGGAGGCGGCCACGATGCTGATTTCAATCAGATTGGTGTCCTCATGGGCAGCCACGATACTGTCGCAGTGGTCCAATGGCATGTCATCCACTGGAGTCGAGGGAGCAGGGTGCCTGGAGAATGCATCAGATGCAGGAATGAGTTTGCCAGGAACATGGACGACACGGAAGCGCCATGACAATGTGCGCTGCTTCAGACGAAAAATCCTTGTGTTAGTAATTTCATCAAGGGAGCGGTCCCCAAAGATTTTTACCAAAGGTTTGTGGTCAGTGCAGATGATGAGATCGTCACATCCGAGGGTGAAGAACTTCGTATCTTCCAATGCCCATGCGATTCCAAGCGCCTCGCCCTCTATAGAACAATAACGTTGTTCGGCGGATCGGAGGAACCTTGAGCCAGCGAGAGTGATTTTCCACCCATGGTCGCAACAGTCAGGGGTCAAGGAAACGCATTTGCAGTACTTCTGTCGCAGCCAGTAGCCGATGCCAGACCTTGACCAGTCCGGGGTCAGACACGTTCTTCTAGTGGGGTCAAAGATACGTACTCCATCTTTGATAGCGTTGATGAGCGCGAGCTTGGAATTGGCGAATGCATCATCAAGTTCGGAAGTCCAGCAAAATGGAGTTTTCGTGCTTAGTAACGGTTTGAATGGTGCCATAATGGTAGAAAGCCGGCCATAATGGGATACCTGGTTGACCAGCCCAAACCATGCACGAATATCTGCTATTTTTGTTGGCCGTGGGAAGCACTGTATTGCTTCTAAGTATTTGGGCAGAGGCCGAACATCCTCGGCAGTAATTTCGAAGCCGGCGAACTCAATGTGTCTGCGGCAGAACTGGAACTTGGAGGCGTTTAGNATGATACCTTCACGGCCCATTAATTCTAGATAGTCAATCATTCTCCACCAGTGCGTGGCAAGGTCATCGTCCCAGAGGACCGTGTCGTCCACGCACTTCGTTTTGCGTGGTGTGTCGGCAATGATGCTGTCGTAGCGGTAAGCGTACCCGTCGCCACTGGCCAGNTATCCCTGCGGGGCCACTCTATACCGATATCTCCCGAACTCAGTGATGAATGTCAGAAGGTGTCTATCCTCTTCACGCACGGGCACGGAATGGTAACCATTCCAGGCNTCTGTGACAGACCTGTAAGTGTTTGGAGNTATCGAGCGTGCTTGTTTGAAAGGAGGCACAACATGGTGTGTTTCTCGAGAGCAGAAGCGGTTCAGCGATTGGAAGTCAACAACTCTCCTCGGGCTGCCATCTGCCTTGCGGACCCATATGGCCCTATGACACCAGGTCGTTGGCGTGTTCGGCTCCACTTTTTCAATCACCCCTAATTTTACGTCCGCCTCCAACTGCTTCTCAATTTCCTCTTTCCAATGAAGTGGAATGGGAGCCGGTGTGTGGACTGCAGTCGGTGTCGCTGACGGATCGATATGAATGGAAATAGGCGGCCCAGTCATGGTTGGTAGTGGGCTGTGTTTGCACTTGTTGAAAGTGGATGATGCATACCTCTCAAGTAACCACTGCTTCATTTTATCAACATTCTCCGCACAAGGCTGGAATGGCAGCTGCTGGGGGCGTGGAGGAGGCGTGGACCTCCGTGGGCAGCTACAGGTTTGATGCGGGTTACCCTCAAGGGTTGACTCTCGTGTCGTGAGGAGTGCCGCTGCCCCAATTTGAGGAAAATCGGGCCCAATGATGCCCAACTTCTGCATGGCATCTCGACTAAGGTAGCGTGGGATTCACATGACATTAACTCTGAGCTGAACAGTCTACACCAGTGGTTCCCAACCTTTTTCGACCCATCGCCCCCATTTCAAGGTCAATACCGATCATCGCCCCCCAAATTTTGTGTACCGAAAATTGGGCATACAAACTGTAATCACCGGCGGGTTGACTAAAAATAAAAAAAAGGTCAAATTCGATGGCTAATTTGACACACTTTTGTAACTAAATTTCCGTGGGTTGACTAAAAAAAAAAGGTCAGCCGTTTTAACGCGTCATCGCCCCCCTATCGCCCCCTTCGTCATTTTCGCCCCCCTGGACCGCCAAATCGCCCCCTGGGGGGCGATATAGCCCACGTTGGGAACCACTGGTCTACACAATGACTTGTACTCGGACTTGACTCACTGTTGAATTGAAAATGACTCGACTGGACTCGAGTCAAAACCATAAAAGTGAGATTGACTTTTAACTCGGAATCTTGTGACTTGGTTACAACCCTGGGTCATACCATATTCGTGAATAATAAAATAGAGGTTATGAATGATAAATAGCAGTATAGTAAATCATGCAACTTTTCGAGATGACTCACGAGGATTCAAGTCTTTTAAAAATTGGAGTATAACTACATTGCATAAAATGCAAGCAAAGCGAGAGCTTAGGTAGTGACCAATTTTTAGTTAGGATTTTAACAAAGGTACGTGCGAATGAGAAAACGTGTGTGGTTTCTCGCCAATATTGAAAATATGTCCTCACTATAGTTGTTACAACTCACCCGGCAATCTTTCAAAAACCTCCAAAACTGAAAACGGGTCATCACAAATGTGTTATCCAGCGACTGGTCGTGCCCGAGAGCACTATAGAACGTGTAAGCCCTCCTCAAAATGGCGATATTCCGCAACGCCAAGTGCACGACCTGCTTCATCTCCTCCGACCGCTGCGACTCTGGAAACTCCTCGAGCAAGGTCTCAATCTCGAGCTTCAAAGTGTTGCCAGGCGCTCGAGCGTTACCGCCTGCTTCCAGCGAATCGCTGCAGAGGTCTTGCGCTTCGAAATCCGCTGGCGTCCTCGGTCGGAATTGTAGAAGATCTGGGGTTTTTCCGCCACTTACATTTACGGTGGGGTAGTCCACCATGTGATCGTTATCAAACTGGCCTTCAAAGATTCGCCCGTTGTTAAACACAAACTTTCCCCATCCGCTTTTCTTACTGTTCTCCCATTCACCGTCGTACAAGGCACCGCTGGCATACAGAAATTTTCCTCTCCCATGACGCAGCCCGTTAACAAATTCTCCAACATATTCGTTTCGGAGTGGGTACTGCGAGCCTGGCACTCGTTGTAAGTACCAGGTGTGTGTGCCGTACCCGTGTTGAACTCCGTTCTCCCACATACCGCGGTAAGTTTCATCGGTGGCTTTCCAGCGCATAGTGCCTTCGCCGTGGCGTTTGTCGTTGGTCCAGTGGCCCTCGAACACATTGCCTGTGATGTAAGGATTTCATCAGTTGTGTATATATATATCTATCCAGGATTGCCACCAAAAATCCTACGTAATTTCGCCATGGAATATGTATACTTATGTCTACAGAAAGAGGTGATCACTTTGGCACAGTCCTAATCACTGCTTCATTTGCTGCAAACAAGCACAAAAATGGACACAACTAAGAAATCTACAACAAATCTTAAGAAATAAGTACAATATGGAGAAATCGACGACAGGATGAAAACCCTGTATATGTAGAACGCAGATGTGGTCAAGGCATTCAGCATTGCTACTCAAGTAGAAGTGGAAGCAACGCAGAAAATTTCTGCTAAAATACAAGCCGCAGTGATTAATCCCGAGACATATAAAAACTGCTTTGAGCTGAAGCATAAAACGAAGGTGTGAAAAGTACTCGAGCAATAGTTTTGAAAAGTAGATTTATTCGAGGGTTTGCATACGGCACGTTTCGCGGTCAATCGACGATGGTTGTTCACAAAATTGCCAGATGTATTTTTGCAGCAAAGGCAGATGACAATTATGCCACATGATGATGATGATGGGGGACAGTATATTGTGCACAATTGGATTTCTAGTAGTTGCAAGGACTGGTAATTGGTATATGTGATGGAGAGACATATGCCTATCATTAAAATTCGATATCTAAAATCATAAAGAACAGTGTCCCAACACAAAGCACATGACCGTAACTACTTTTTAAACTGCTTGGTTGAGTGTTTTTCATTTTTCGATTTTCTTACTTGCAATCAAAATAATTTTTGCCGGAATCGATATTCCTCCAGCTACACTTAGCATGTAGTGTTGCGGGGGAGATAGCGTAGTGGTGAGCGGCGGCGCCATCCACGCAAGCGGCCTGGGTTCATTCAAGTCCCGCCGCCGGAGGTTAATATGGGCTGTTCGCCTCCCGTGTTGCTGTTCTCATGGCGATAAAAAAGGTTTGCCGAAGAAAGATTAACATTGAAGAAGACTGTGACATCGGGCACTAGGTCAAGGTGGATGCCGGCTTAAGAGACCCCAACTGGTTTTTTGGCATCCCCCTATCTGTTCATTACATCTCATTGTGTCTTGTATATCGAATTGTACATTGTGTGTGTGTCTTGGGCTGATGAAAATATAATCTCACGATAATTACCCTGTTCTATTGGCGAGTCGACCTACCTGTCTTATACCTCCTGATACCAAATCCGTGACGTGCGTTATTCACCCAGTCTCCCTCGTACCAAGACTGTTCCCCATAATTCATCATGCCACGACCGTGCCGTTTACCGAGGTACCACTGACCGTTGAACGACGCAGACTGCCTTGGCGAGCTAAACGCACCTACTCCGTGCCTTAGCCCGTTTGAGACTTCCCCTTCGTAGGAGCTACCGTCCGGCCACTTATAGGTCCCGTACCCGGTTATATGATTGTTCGAAAAGTCTCCCTCGTACCGCATCCCATCAGTCCAGGAGTAAATGCCCTTCCCGTGCATTTGCCCCTTCTCGAAATTGCCCTTGTACGTATTACCGCTGACAAAAGTGGCTTCGCCGTACCCGTCATAAAGACCTGTAGGTGATCTATTGCCATCGTAATTAGACACGATAATCTCTGTTAACGATGGTTCTTGGTAATCGCCCTGATTAATATCGAGGTCTGGTGCAACAGGGGCGGTATCGGCAAGATCTTCAATTTTGCCGAGGTCACTTTCGGCTACAGACTCAGTCTCCAATTTTTCAATGTCGACTTGCCGCTCTGAAGCGTCTTGCTGTAGTTCAAGCTTCACCGGCTCAGGACAGTCACTTTTCTTTTTACGGGAGGCTACACTGACTGCAGACGCGGAACGGGATCCGCCTTGGCCGGATGCAGAATGTTTCCTGCCTTTCGCCATCGGTGGATTTGTTAAGAGTACAAAACTGATGAGATTATATTACAACAGGTGCTGGAATCAAAGCATAATTCATGACAACTGACGATTACAGTTTAAAGTGAAGGTGTAAGCGGAAATGTATAGCCTAAGCTATATGTAATATATAAGCTAAATGTATATTATTACTAAAGTCTACTCCAAGGCACACAAATGAAAGTGTGAACAGCCTCTGCTGGTGACGTCATATTCGGTGATACGATTGTTGATGTACAATGTTCTTTCCGATTCTTTACTAGTTGCTGACGATTACCCCTGACGAGTGCCAGCCGAAAATATTTGGGTAAATTTCAATAAAAATATAGCCTACTTTTCAATCGGAGAAACTGTTAATATTCTTAAAAGCACCGCTTCTGGATAACCTCAATAAGTTAAGGCCTTAAAATTATCAATTTGTTATATTTCGAGCTATGAAACGCACAACATGAGAAAACATATAGGCCTAAAGGTGCCATTAAAAGTTTTTAAATCAGATGCGTCATGCATATAATATGATATAATTGAATAGTATATTCATTTCAATATGAATATTCTACCATATTCAATTTTATATTGAAGTTATGTGCCTGAAAGGAGCTCTATTATATGATGCATATTTCTACAAATAGTAACATCAGGTAGATTTTTTTTATAGATTTATAACATATGATGTCACCTGTCAGCGTTAGCAATTTGATGTTTGGCTAATGTTTTCGAATGACAGATGCATTTCAACTAGCCTATAACATATCTACACGGTATGGCCACAATTACCCATCCCTAGCATAACATGTTGCTTATAGAACCATGTATCAATAGTGTAACATCCTACAATCTAGAGTAGAAATTTATTTGCTACAAAGACATTTGATAAAAATACCAGATATATTCTTTGCCTCCTCATGAAACACTAAGCAGTCTCATACAATATTATCAAACTTCATAACTTGACATTGTCATAGCTGTTTTTATCGGGATACCTCGACGATGTCAATGAAAATAAAAGACATATATATCATAATTGAAATACCACACAACAGTGCGTGTCAGATTTCGTAAGATTGTAGGTTCTTGGAAGGATAACAATAAATTGTATTGATGCGGTACAGAATTAAATGACGTAGGGCCTATAAAACAATTGTTAAGAAGGACGTTACAGGTGTCTGTTCTGGAAATATGAATTCCACCTCAATGAGTTGTTTTCTAGTAATGTCAGCTGCATAGTACGCCCATAAATTTGATTCACTTAACTTGTATTTCAATTATCGAACATGATCACCATTTATGGTCTTAATAACAATGATTGCGGTATACCAATTGCTACTGAAACCACAGTATATGTCTTTCAATAATATATATGGTAGTAATAAAACAAACAGCTCAGCAAAGACCTTGCAAGAATGTGCATTTTCTCACTACAGTTTTGAATTTGTACATTCATTCATTTGTTGAAACTTTTATTCTGGGAAATTCTGATCCAAGCTACACCCATGAAAGAATGCATGAGATAAAAAGATCTGTAGGCCTATATCTTGATAATAAGAACTGGAGTCACAACAAAAGAGAATTAAACAGAGCCCTGGTTGTGAGTCACGCCCATTACTGTTCAAGGTTATAAACAAAATTGAAAAGTTCAACGAGGTAAAGAAAATAATACTTGCTTCTATTCAAATTCACCAAAATCTGTTAATTCAATCGAAGACTGCACAAGGAAACCGAAGAGTGAACAATAAAAAATGAACGATTGGTTAATGCAGCGTAACAAGTTCCTTGATGTTTGATGGAATGTCAGAACAATTTCCACGGCTATTTGTTTTCATGAATGCTCACATTTTGTTGCCTTTTTTAATCATTTAGGCATGAATTCAGCATTATGAACATTCACCACACATAAGGTCTCAAAAGTAGCTCAACTGAGACATGGTCAGTACATACTTCTACTTCGGGAATGCCCAAGTATATTTGATTACTTTTCCTACTTAATCAAGCTGTTGTATTATCAGACTACTTCCATTTCTACTCAAATTTTTGAAGTTATTCAATCAATCAATCCAGTTTAATTTTCTGTCATAATTAATATGAGTAATAACGGAAAGATAAGTAAGAAAATTGATAGCAAGGCTGCAATCAAAGGACATGAAATAATTAAGTGAACTGTTGTCTGCGTACAATAGAAAAATAGCTTATGGTTGAATTGAAGTCTATATATAATAACAACATGATAAAATGTACCGAGTTAACAAGGCAAATATTTCTAGGAATACATATTTCAAATATAGTATCATTAGTTGAAGAGATGAGTAAGATAATATAATATACTGAAGACCCAGAAACTCATGAAGTCGTAATTTGATCTTCTAAGTTTGTAACACCAAGCGGCATGAAGTTACACAGTGAAGGGCCTTAATCATAATATTATGATTGGAATGTCTGGCATTGTGTGAATATTTTGCAAAAAATGTTTTACTTTATAGATTATTTTGAAGCGCCAAGTAAGATTTCGATAGATATATATCACAATTTTCAATGAAATTGGCAATGCCGCACATGTAATAGTGTCTAATTTCCACCAGAACATTCCACCTGTTTCTGGCACCGTAACTCATTCCGTGTTAGTTGTGAAGGTGCATCTTGCAATTTTCAAAGGTATCACAGGTGATGCCGCTTCCCCTACTGGAATTTCGGTACGTTTTGCCTAATATAACATGTGAGCAGCAATGATACTCCAAGTTAAAGTAATTTAATAAAAAATAATAAAAAAATGAAGAAGTTTGCGAGCACAGGACACCGATTCCATACAAGCCGCGTCCCAATCTATACTTCTTCAGACTACTTACTAGGGCTGACCTTTAAAACCTTCAACTTCAATTACTTCGGAAATGTATTAGAAATCACGGCTTATGCTTGTAAATGAGTAGAAATTTATGACAATACTTCTACTTGAGTACCAACAACGACTACTTTGATCACCTCTAGCGTTACCAATAAACAAAGGATCAATAATATATAAAGGATCAGTTCTAATCAGACAATAATGATCAACCTACAGGTATAGCAGTTCCAGATTGCTATGCATATAGGTCTGTTGATCTAAGGGTTGGTACTATTACCTGAACGACCAAGAAATCCTGCAAAACAAAGGATTTACTTGATTTTGAGCTTTGTTTGATTAAAGAGGATTGAATCTAAGCCGCAATTTCCTTATACTACTTACTTATTTTTTGGTAATTTTTTTCTGGTCTCATAAAAATCGTTTGCGGTTATCAGTTAGTCTAAAATCGAACTAGACACTAAACTCGGAATCTAGAATTTGAACATCCATTCGATGTCGTGTCTGTATATATAGTACAGAAAGCACATGCAGAAGAAAAGACAGTCACACAGAATACATTCAGATATATACACATATACACGGTATGCTTTATAATATGAAGAGAGCTAGGAACTTTTTTGAACAGTCTCAATTCCATATCGAAGCAAGTGAGACGTCAAAATAGCTTGGGCGTAGTGTTGTAACACCATTCAAGTCAACCAAGCAATTCACAGGCAATGCTATTTGATAAATACCTGATAAACTGAGTAGAAAGATTATTGTAAAGCCGTCCGGTTCATAAATGCAGATGTCAATTGTCAATAGTATACCATTCATTTGAGAGGCAATCAAAAAATTTCAAAAATTTACATACATTCATCAACACAGACCACGGCAGCTGCAGAGCGCGCGTCCTGTTGCTAGGAACTTGTAGTTTTTGAAGTCACGGTTCATATCATATATGATATCCGGTTGGTAAATATCTGGAAGACAGTTACCGGTAGTAATCTTTATAGTATCGGTAAATAAATTCATGAATGGGGATAGGATAACATTATTTAACAAAAAAATCTCCTCATGACAATGATGTAAAATGCTATAAAGAATTACAGAACATGGGTTTATTTTGTGATACGACTTCTAAGTACCAATTTATTTCAATATATTCTATAGATAGGTTATAGTCTCTCTCTTTATATAGATAGTGTAATGGTTATGCGTCCGGCTTCTCGAGCGGTAGAGGTCGTGGGTTCGATCCCCGGCCGGGTCATACCAAAGACTTGAAAATTGGTATTCCCAGCTATCCTGCTAGGCGCTCAGCAATCACGGATAGCATGGAGGAGAAAAAAACGGGGGCGCAGACTAGATGACCTCATGGGGCCGTATCGCAACTCCGTCGTCAAAGCATCTCGATGGTGCAGGCGAGAAAGAATATCATATCTCTCTCTCTCTCTCG